>JAPDOI010001131.1:0-220699 GCA_029168955.1 Aplectana chamaeleonis
TGCCGGGCTTCTGATGACGTCATCGGGACGTCGTGAAAGGTGCCTCGAGTTTCTGATGACGTCATCAGGACACGTCGTGGAAGTGCTTCGGGCTTCTGATGAGGTCATGGGAACGTCGTGAAAAGTGCTTCGGGCTTCTATTGGCGTCATCGGGACGTCAGAAGAGTGCTTCCGGGCTTCTGATGACGTCATCGGGACGTCGTGAAAGTGCTTCGGGCTTCTGATGACGTCATCGGGACGTCGTGAAAAGTGCTTCAGGCTTCTGATGACGTCATCGGGACGTCGTGAAAAGTGCTTCCGGGCTTCTGATGGCGTCATCGGGACGTCGTGAAAGTGCTTCAGCTTCTGATGACGTCATCGGGACGTCGTGAAAGTGCTTCGGGCTTCTGATGACGTCATCGGGACGTCGTGAGAAAAAGTGCTTCCGGGCTTCTGATGACGTCATCGGGACGTCGTGAGAGTACTTCGGGCTTCTGATGACGTCATCGGGACGTCGTGAAGAAAGTGCTTCGGGCTTCTGATGGCGTCATCGGGACGTCGTGAAAGTGCTTCGGGCTTCTGATGACGTCATGGGGATGTCGTGAAGATGCTTCGGGCTTCTGATGACGTCATCAGGAGCGTCGTAGAAGTCACTTCGGGCTCCTGATGACGTCATCGGGACGTCGTAGAAAGTGCTTCCGGGCCCTCTAATGACGTCATCAGGACGCGCCGTGAGAAGATGCTTCGGGCTTCTGATGACGTCATCGGGACGTCGTGAAAGTGCTTCAGGCTTCTGATGACGTCATCGGGACGTAATGAATGAAAAGTGCTTCGGGCTCCTGATGACGTCATCGACACGTCGTGAAAAGTGCTTCGTGCTTCCAGCGACGTCATCGGGATATATTGAAAGTGCTTCAGGTTTCTGATGACGTCATCGAGACGTCGTAAAGAGAGATGCTTCGGGCCTTCTTGCTGACGTCATCAGGACGTCGTGAAAAGTGCTTCCGGGCTTCTGATGACGTCATCGGGACGTCGTGAAAGTGCTTCGGAGCCTGATGACGTCATCGGGACGTCCGTGAGAGTGCTTCAGGCTTCTGATGATGTCATCGGGACGTCGTGAGAAAAGTGCTTCGGGCTTCTGATGACGTCATCGGGACGTCGTGAAAGTGCTTCCGGGCTTCTGTTGAAAATCATCGGGACCCGTCGTGAAAAAGTGCTTCGGAGGCTATTGGCGACGTCATCGGGACGTCGTGAAAAGTGCTTCGGGCTTCTGATGACGTCATCGGGATGTCGTGAAAGTGCTTCCGGGCTTTCCTGATGACGTCATCAGGACGCCGTGAAAGAGTGTCTTCGGGCTTCTGATGAAGTCATCCCGGGACGTCGTGAAAGTGCTTCCGGGCTTCTGATGACGTCATCGGGACGTCGTGAAAGAGTGCTTCCGGGCTTCATGATGACGTCATCAGGACGTCGTGAGAAGATGCTTCGGGACTATCTGATGACGGGGCACTCAGATTCCAAGTCAGATATGGAATGAACCACCGATCTATAACGCTATCCAATCGAAGTATTTCTACAGAGCTTCATCAACAACAATGGTGATAGCAGCATCAAAAATCTTTTATCAGGGTTTCCCTTCATTTTCATGGGAAAGTCATTAGGTGCCCCGTCTAGGATAGTCCCAAGAGTGCTTCCGGGCTTCTGATGACGTCATCGGGACGTCGTGAAGAGTGCTTCGGGCTCCTGATGACGTGTCATCGGGACGTCGTGAAAGTGCTTCCGGGCTTCCTAATGAGCGTCATCGGGGACGCCGTATGAAGGTGCGTTCAGGCTTCGATGAGGCGTCATCAGGACAGCGTCGTGAAAGTGCTTCGGGCTGATTGACGTCATCGGGTTAATAGTGAAAAGTGCTTCAGGCTCCTGATGACGTCATCGACACGTCGTGAAAAGTAAGCTTCGTGCTTCTGACGACGTCATCAGGTTCGTCGTGAAAGAGTGCTTCCAGGTTTTCTGATGACGTCATCGAGACGTCGTGAAAAAGTGCTTCGGGCTTCTTATATGACGTCATCGGGACGCGTCGTGAAAAGCTGCTTCGGGCTTCTGATGACGTCATCGGGACGTCGTGAAAGTGCTTCGGGCTTCTGATGACGTCATCGGGACGTCGTGAAAAGTGCTTTCACGGCGCTTCTGATGATGTCGTAAGGGACGTCGTGAGAGTGCTTCGGGCTTCTGATGACGCGTCATCAGGACGTCGTGAAAGAGATGCTTCGGGCTTCTGATGACGTCATCGGGACGTCGTGAAAGTGCTTCCGGGCTTCTGATGACGTCATCCGGGACGTCGTGAAAAGTGGTCTTCGGGCTTCTGATGAGCGTCATCGGGACGTCGTGAAAGTACTTCGGGCTTCTGATGACGTCATCGGGACGTCCGTGAAAGTGCTTCGGGCTTCTGATGAAGTCATCGGGACGTCGTGAAAAGTGCTTCAGGCTTCTGATGACGTCATCGGGACGTCGTGAAAAGTGCTTCCGGGCTTCTGATGACGTCATCGGGACGTCGTGAGAAGTGCGGGACTATCTAGACGGGGGCACTCCAAGATTCAAGTCAGATATGGAATGAACCACCGATCTATAACGCTATCAATCGAAGTATTTCTACAGAGCTTCCATCAACAACAATGAGTGATAGCAGCATCAAATCTTTATCAGGAGTTTCCCTTCATTTTCATGGGAAAGTCGTGGGTGCCCCGTCTAGGATAGTCCCAAGAAGAGTGCTTCGGGCTTCTGATGACATCATCCCGGGACATCGTGTGAGAAGTACAGGGCCTACCCCAGACGAGGGCACTCAAGATTCAAGTCAGAAATGGAATGAACCACCGATCTATAACGCTATCAATCGAAGTATTTCTACAGAACTTCATCAACAACAATGATTGATAGCAGCATCAAGCACCTTTAATGCAAAGGTTTCCCATTCATTTCGCTGCCAAGAGAAAGTCGTGGGTGACCCCCAGTCTAGGATATAGTCCCAAAAGTGCTTCCGGGCTTCTGATGACGTCATCGGGACATCATGAGAAGTGCGGGACTATCTTAGACGGTGGGGGGGCACTCAAGATTCAATTCAGAAATGGAATGAACCACCGATCTATAACGCTATCAATCGAAGTATTTCTACAGAACTTCATCAACAACAATGATTGATAGCAGCATCAAACATCTTTTATCAGGTTTTCCATTCATTTTCATGGGAAAATCGTGGGTGATCCCCCCCCGTCTAGGATAGTCCCAAAAGTGCTTCCGGGCTTCTGATGACGTCATCGGGACGTCGTGAAAGATTGCTTCGAGCTTCTGATGAAGTCATCGGGACGTATTGGAAAGCGGATGGTGGGCGAGTGTTCGGGATTCGTTGCTGCTCATCCGAAAAGTTGTGAAGACCACCCCGTGCATAGTGAGCAGGAGCCCAGACTCGATGCTAGCCATCCGAGAAATTATGCCCCGGAATTCCTGCGCTGGAGAGAACACCTTGCAAAACTTTTGGCAAAAAGTGTAAGGATGACAAGCATAGCAAACAGAAAGTTTGGGGATATTATATGAGTCATGTCAGGTCATGTTGCCAGGCTGCTTTTCAGTTTCGTAAGGTCATTCACACAACCCCATTTTGAGTGCTCCCTCTTTCCTTCTTCTTCACCAGCCTACTTCGATTTTTTCTGCAATAAATGGTACTTGCTTATTAGCATCCAAATTCCAAAAACAAATTCCTGAAAGTTTAGGTTCCTGGTAAAAGTAAAAGATTTAGCATAGCCACAAGAAATATACTCAGTTAAAAAAAGGAAAATAATAGAAAAATGAAAAAAAGGTTTTGAAATATTCCCTGAGAACGATTTGGCGTAGAATATGTTTGTTTTCAAAAATGAAGTGAAATAGTTAGAAAAGTATGATTTGGCAGTCGAGTTTGAACCAACTATTGATAAGAGTTGTGCAAAACGAGAGATCTCGCCTTGTCTGTGCGCTTATCCGTAGAACATATCAAAGCGAAATCACGCGTGGAATGGGAAGCATCGAAACTTTTCCAGGAGCTGTAATGCGGCGGTCTTCACGTATTAGGTGAAGTAAAATCAACACCCGCGTGATTTCGCTTTGATATGTTCTACGGATAAAAGCACAGACAAGGCGATCTCTCGTTTTAGCACAACTCTTATCAATAGTTTGTTCAAGCTCGACTGCCTTAAATCATACTTTCAATATTCACTACATTTCCCGAAAAACAAAATTATTCTACGCCAAATCGTTCTCAGGAATATTTCAGAACCTTTTTTCATTTTTCTTTATTTTCCCTTTTAACTGAGTATATTTCTAATTTTTTCGAAAAAATGGCCATGCCAAATCTTTACTTTTACCAGGAACCCTAAACTTTCTCAGGAATTTCATTTATTTTTCCTAAAAGGTTTCCTTTCTAACATTATTTATGCCTGGTGGTGTTAGATGAAAGTAAACCCACTGATGTCCTGCCCTCCCTTTCTGTGACGTCCTGCGCACTCCAACTGATAGCTTCACTTGTACACTTTCTTTGACGTCCTGCACACACGCCCACTGATGTCCTGCACTCCCTCTGATGTCCTGCACCCTTTCACTGATGTCCCTACACACTTTCTCTGAGGTGCTGCACACTCCCCACTACAGTCCTGCACGCTCCACTGATGTCCTACACACTTTCTATGTCATCCTGCACACTCCCACTGATGTCCTGCACGCTTTCTATGGCGTTCTGCGCACACCCATTTGAGTCCGGCACTTTCTACAGTGTCCAACGCACACTCATTTAGGTCCCACACACTTTCTACAGTTCTGCGTACACCCATTTGGGTCACAAGCACGCTCATGCCAATCATTTTCCGCAGGGCTACCGTAACCACTCCTTCACAAAATTTTCTGAGTGACAGCTTGGAAATGAGCACATCGTAATAGCCAAAAAACGTGTTTGCACAATTCTCGACCTCCTCAGCCACTTCCCGGCGGCTTCTCGACAGAAGAACGGTGTGTGAATGAATGCATACCGCTCCTCTGCCCTTCTATACCCCACGCTATGTTATGAGCGTGTGTTATCGTTCGTTATCATGTTTTGCTCAGAATGGTTACACGGTAGCCCCTGCGGAAAAATGATCAGCATGAGCGTGCTTCTATTTGGGTCCCGTCACACCCTCTACGGCGTCTTGCGCCTCCATGGATCCACACGTTCTGGCGTCGGCCTCCCACTGTCACCGCACACTTTCTACGGCGTCCGGCGCCTACTGGATCCCACACGTTCTACGGCGTCCGGCGCCTCATTTGGATCCACGCACACTTTCTACGGCGTTCTGCGCACGCCCATTTAAGGATCCCCACACGCTTTCTACGGCGTCCGGCCTCCACCCATCTTAGGATCCCGCACGCTTTCTACGGCGTGTGGCGCACTCACATTTGGGTCCCACACGTTCTGACGTCCGGCGCGCCTCCACTTGGATCCCACACGCTCAACGGCGTCCGGCGCCTCCACTTGGATCCACACGTTCTACGGCGTCCGGCGCCACTCATGGATCCCACACTTTCTACGGCGTCTTGCGCCACTTTCACTTTGTCACCGCGCACTTTCTACGGCGTCCGCCGCACTACTCCATGGATCCCACGTTCTACGGCATCCGGCGCACTCCGCCCGGATCCCGTTCTACGGCGTCCGGCGTCCACTCCCATGGATCCACACGCTCCCAACGCGTCCGGCGCACTCATTTGGGTCCGCACACTTTCTACGGCGTTCTGCGCACGCCCATTTAGGTCCCGCACGCTTTCTACGGTGTCCGGCGCACTCACGCCGGGTCCCGCACACTTTCTACCGCGTCCGACGCTCTCATTTGGGTCCCACACACTGTACCGTCCAGCGCACTCCCAGTTGGGCCCTGCACTTTACGGCGTTCTGTGCACACCCATTTGGGTCCCGCACACTTTAGCCGGCGTCCGGCGCGCACTCCACGTGGGTCCACGCACACTTTCTACGGCGTCCGGCGCACTCTCATTTGGGTCCGCACACTTTGTACACGGCGTCCGGCGCTGCTCTCATTTGGGTTCCACACTACCACGGCGTCCGCTCTCCCTTTTGGGCTACACACTTTCTAGGGCGTTCTGCGCACACCCATTTAAGGTCCCGCACACTTTCTACGGCGTCCAGCCCACTCTCATTCGGGTCTCGCACACTTTCTACGGCGTCCGGCGCACTCTCATTGGGTTCCACACACTTTCTACGGCGTACTGCGCACTCCCCACGTTGGTCCCGCACACTATCTACGGCGTTCTGTGGCGCACTTCTGGAGTCACACAGTGCCGGCGTTCCAAAAACACTTCCGAGATCCCGCCGTATTGATTCGAAGGATTGCCACACGTCAAGGGAGCGTTTAATCCTGAGCAAAAGCCTATCAGTAACGGTGTTATTTCATTAGTTTATTTTTACGAATGAGTGAACGTCGGATGGTTGATAATAACATGTTTACGTGTTTTGTCTTTCCCTGACCCTCGATTTTGAGGTTCCGCAAAATTTAGCTACCAACTTCAAAATTTGACAGGAGCTAGGTGCAATCATAACCAACTTTCTGGCCAAAAAATAGGCTTTCTAGCTCAACGATAAGTGTTCCAACAAGATCGTGAACGCCAACTGAAAGAAAAAGGAGATGAAATTTTTTCGACCAAAATGACGTAGTTTTGACACTTTTCTCGAATCTCAGTTAACCACTCCGGATAATTTTTGAACAGTTATTCCAGCTTTCTACGGTATATTAAATGCAAGAAGAACAGTCTTTCTACGTTTGCCTCTGGACCCTGATACTGGGAGATCAGGGGTTGCGCGATAGCGAATCAAAGCCAAATCTGGTGAGCGCTTCGCGCTCACCCACAATCGCTCCAGCCGCGAAGCGCTGGAAGGTTTAGTTTTTCATAGTTGATTTGGCTGTGCACTTGTTTACTAAACAAAAAATTGAGTGTGAGATTGAAACCAACCGTCACGCACATCTCTTCTGAAATCAACCTAACGCTTGCAGTTTTAGGTTCAGCAAGTCTCAGGTCCTTGCAAAATTATTTTGTGTCTCCCACCTCAATCATTCAGAAATATTGATTTTCCAAGCCATTACTAAAGTATTTGACGCGTTCGCTTCCGACTGACTATCATTTAATGAAAGTGGAAATAACATCGTAATTAATGTGTCTATGCGAAGATGTTGTCTACCTAAAGAATTGCAGTCACACAGCGAATAAATGTGTGATGCTTAGTAAGATGTGCGTGATTTAGTTTTTCAATCTCACACTCAATTTTTTGTTGTTTAGTAAACAGAGTGCACAGCCAAATCAACGATGAATTATATTCACTGAGTTTTTAGCGCTTCTTTCGAGTTTATTCCCATGTCAAATCAGTAGCATAAGACATTTCACTTCTTTTTTAACGAAGTTTCTCACAAATGTTTCTTTTCCAAATCCCTTACTAATCCATAGTAAAGCAAAACAGTTAGATAATGCGATCTCTCGTTTTTGCACAACTCTTATCAATAGTTGGTTCAAACTCGACTGCCAAATCATACTTTCAACTATTTCACTCCATTTCCCGAAAAAAAACAAATTATTCTACGCCAAATCGTTCTCAGGAATATTTCAAAACCTTTTTCATTTTCTTCTTTTTTCTTTCCCCTTTTAACTGAGTATATTTCTAATTTTTTCCAGCAGAAAAATGGCCTTGCCAAATCTTTTACTTTACTTAGGAACCTTAACTTTCAGGAAGTATGTTGAATTGATTTGACTAGTTGCCCAGGTATATGCGAACAACATAATCATTAAATGTAGTAGGTATTGTACCAAATGGATTTGCTTGAGCGCTCTATGAAATATCACATTCAAATCCACGCGCGTCAGAAGGGGGTTTTCTTGAAGCGCATGTGAATGGAATGAGAACAAGAATAAGTCTAGCAGCAAAAACGTTTCAATAAAGTGTGAACCGTGAAAGCGTTGAGGACACGAAGACATAGCGTTTGTAGCTAATAAATTGCGTTAGATTTCGTTTTCACGATTTTTATCTAATCGGTGAGGGAAGGTCTAGTACATAACTTGAGTAGGAGCTACACTGAAAAGGCAGAATAACATTCGAAAACCTTATTTCCTAGCCCATATGGCCACGTTTCGTTCAGCATTGTTAATTGAAGTAGCTTTTTCTTTTTCTCTTTATTTGCTCGCCAGTCACCTTCTGACGCGTGATTCGACCCTAATCATTCCATAGTAATAAAGGAGAGTGGTGTCCGTCAAATCCGTCCGTCAGTCAGTCAGTCCGTCAGTTTACGGTGTGCATTCTGTAATTGCAGACTTTTCTGTTTACAAAGAGGGTTGAAGGCAGGGTCCGGGCAGAAATTCGATTCACTGAAATTTTCCGCTGAATCTGTGCTCATGGTACAGGTAGTCCGAAGGAACATGCGGAAACTGCGTTAAACCCGGTCTTTTTCAAAGTTATTCCAGCAGCCACTTCCGTTAGCCAATGATCCAGAAAAGTCAGAAAAAAGTAGCCATCGTTCATATTTTAGCAGTTGTCCACGCATTCTTCAAAAAGTGCTTTGTAATTATCGGTCATTCCAGCCATGATTATCGTGCTGTGAGTGCCGTAATCCCTGGGTTTGAGGCTGTTTTCTCCGGGCTTAGAGTTTGGAATACGGGTAAAAAATGGAATAAAAAATGGAAAAAAAAACATAAAATTTGTTAAAATTTTGGTCGGTGTCCAGCTAGACCAGCCCAATCTATCTAACCCGAATTTCGGTGGTGTCAAAATCTGACCGGACCTTGCCTTTAAGCCCGAAAGAATCAAACGGGACGTCGTAGAAAGTCAGCCAGACCCAGCGGGAGTGCGCCGGACGCCGTAGGAAGTGTACGAAACCCTTTTAGGAGTGCGCCGAACGCCATAGAAAGTGTGTGCAGGACCCATGTAAGAGTGCACCGGACGCCATGAAAGTGTGCGGGTTCAATGTTAGAAGTACGCCGGACGCCATGGAGATGTGTGCAGGACCCATGTTAGAAATTACGCCGGACGCCAGAGAAAGTGTACGGGACCCAGGTGATACGCCGGACGCCAGAATGCGTACAGAACCCATTCAGAAGTGCCCGGACGCCACAGAAAGTGTGTGCGGGACCATGTGAAACGCGCCGGGACGCCATAAAAAGTGTGCGGGACCCATGTTAAAGTGTGCCGGACACCACCAGTGCGGCACCCATGTTAGAGAGTACGCCGGACGCCATAGAATGTGTGCCGGACTACATGTTGGAATCTGCCGGACGCCATCGAGAGGTGTGCGGGCCATGTTAGAGTACGCCGGACGCCATGGGGCCATGTGTGCGGGACCCATGTTAGAGTGCGCCGGACGCCGTAGAGAGAGTGTGCGGAACCGCGCCCCCAGGTGCGCCGAACGCCATAGAAAGTGTGCGGGACCCATGCAGAGTGCGCCGGACGCCATAGAACGATATTACGAATCCTTTGGGTGCGCCGGAGCGCCATAGAAAGTGTGCAGGGACCAGCGTAAAGAAGTGCACCGGACGCCATAGAAAGTGTACGGGACCCATGTTAGAGTACGCCGGACGCCATAGAATGTGTGCGGGACCCATGTTAGAGTACGCCGGACGCCAGAGAAAAAGTGTACGGGACCCAGGTGGAGAGTAATTACGCCGGACGCCATAGAATGCGTACCCAGAACCCATTTCAGAGCAAGTGCGCCGGACGCCACAGAAAATGTGCGGGACCCACATTTAAGAGCGCCGGACGCCATAGAATGCGTGCGGGACCTATTGTTAGGAGTGGCGCCGGACGCCACCAAAGTGTGCGGTACCCATGTTAGAGTACGCCGGACGCCATAGAAGTAATGTGCGGGACCCATGTTCAGAGTACGCCGGGACGCCATCCCGAAAGTGTGCGGGACCCATGTTAGAGTACGCCGGACGCCATGCGAAAGTGTGCGGGACCCATGTTAGAGGGCGCCGGACGCCGTAGGAAGTGTACGGAGACCACATTTAGGAGTGCGCCGAACGCCATAGAAAGTGTGCGGTGACCCATGTAAGAGTGCGCCGGACGCCATAGGAAGGCATGTACGGAACCCATTTAGGAGTGCGCCGAACGCCATAGAAAGTCTGTGCGGGACCCATGTTAGAGTGTGCCGGACGCCATCGAAAGTGTGCGGGACCCATGTTATAGAGTGCGCTGAACGCCATAGAAAGTGTGCGGGACCCATGTAAGAGCGCGCCGGACGCCAGAGGAAGTGTACGGGACTCAGGTGAGAGTACGCCGGACGCCATAGAATGTGTACGGAACCCATTCAGGAGTGCGCCGGACGCCGAAGAAAATGTGCGGGACCCATTTAAGAGCGCCGGACGCGATAGAAAGTGCACGGAACCCATGTAAGAGCGCGCCGGACGCCATAGAAAGTGTGCGGGACCCATGTTAGAGTACGCCGGACGCCATAGAATGTGTGCGGGACCCATGTTAGAGTGTGCCGGACGCCATCGGAAGTGTGCGGGCCCATGTTAGAGTACGCCGGACGCCGTGTAGACGCCATGTGTCCCATAGTAATAAAGGAGAGTGGTGTCCGCCAGGAAGCGTCCGTCCCTTCCAGTGCGCCGAACGCCATACGAAGTGTGCGGGACCCATGTAATTACAGGCTTTTCTGTTTTAGGAAGTGCTACGAACCCTTTAAGAGTGCCAAACGGGACGTGTCGTAGAAAGCCAGACCCATGCGGGAGTGCGCCGGACGCCATAGAAAGTGTACGGAACCATATTTAGGAGTGCGCCGAACGCCATGCAGAAAGTGTACGGGACCCATGTTAGAGTGTGCCGGACGCCATAGAAAGTGTGCGGGACCCATGTTCCAGGAGTACGCCGGACGCCATATAGAAAAATGTGTGCGGGACCCATGTGTAAGAGTACGCCGAACGCCATAGAAAGTGTGCGGGACCCATGTTAGGAAGTGCGCCGAACGCCATAGAAAGTGTGCGGGACCCATGTAAGAGTGCGCCGGACGCCATAGAAAGTGTACGGGACCCAGGTGAGAGTACGCGCCGGACGCCATAGAATGTGTGCGGAACCCATTCAGGAGTGCGCCGAACGCCGAAGAAAGTATGCGGGACCCATGTAAGAGCGCGCCGGACGCCATACAAAGTGTGCGGGAGCCATGTAAGAGCGCCGGACGCGATAGAAAGTGCACGGAACCCATGTAAGAGCGCGCCGGACGCCATAGAAAGTGTGCGGGACCCATGTTAGAGTACGCCGGACGCCGTAGGAAGTGTACGGAACCCTTTTAGGAGTGCGCCGAACGCCATAGAAAGTGTGCGGGACCCATGTTAGAGTGCGCCGAACGAAATAGAAAGTGTGCAGGACCCATGTTAGAGTGTTCCGGACGCCATCGAAAGTGTGCGGGACCCATGTTAGAGTACGCCGGACGCCATAGAATGTGCAGGGACCTATGTTAGAGTGTGCCGGACTCCATCGAAAGTGTGGTGACCCATGTTAGAAAACGTTGACGCCATAGAAAGTGTGCGGGACCCATGTTAAGAGTGCGCCGGACGCCATCGAAAGTGTGGGCGGGCCCATGTTAGAAGTACGCCGGACGCCGAATAGAATGTGTGCGGGACCCATGTTAGAGTGCGCCGGACGCCATAGGAAGTGTGCGGGACCCATGTTAGAAGTGCGCCGAACGCCATAGAATGCGTGTGCGGGACCCATGTTAGAGTGCGCCGGACGCCGTAGGAAGTGTACGGAACCCTTTTAGCAGAGTGCGCCGAGCACGCCATAGAAAGTGTACGCAGGACCCATGTTAGAGTGCGCCGGACGCCATAGAAAGTGTACGGAACCCATTTGGGAAGTGCGCCGAACGCCATAGAATAGTGTACGGGACCCATGTTAGATGCTGAACGCCATATCGTGGGACCCATGTAGAGTGCACCGGGACGCCGTAGGAAGTGTACGCAACCCATTTAGAGTGCGCCGAACGCCATAGAAAGTGTGCGGACCAATGCAAGAGTGCGCCAGACGCCATAGAAAGTGTGCGGGACCCATTTAGGAGTGCGCCGAACGCCATAGAAAGTGTGCGGGACCCATGTAAGAGCGCGCCGGACGCCAGAGAAAGTGTACGGGACCCAGGTGAGAGTACGCCGGACGCCATAGAATGTGTACGGAACCCATTCAGGAGTGCGCCGGACGCCGAAGAAAATGTGCGGGACCCATTTAAGAGCGCCGGACGCCATAGAAAGTGCACGGAACCTTACAGGTGAGAGCATTGGACGCCATAGATCGTGTACGGAACCTTGTTTAGGAGTGCGCCGAACGCCACAGGAAAGTGTGCGGGACCCATGTAAGAGCGCGACGGACGCCATAGAATGTGTGCGGGACCCATGTTGGAGTGTGCCGGACGCCATCGAAAAAGTGTGGACCCATTTAGGAGTGCGAACGCCACAGAAAGCATGCGGACCCATGTAAGAGTACGCCGGACGCCATAGAAAGTGTGCGGGACCCATAATAGAGTACGCCGGACGCCAGAATGTGACCATGTTTAGAGTGTGCCGGACGCCATCGAAAGTGTGCGGGACCCATGTTAGAAGTGCGCCGGACGCCGTGAGGAAGTGTACGGAACCCATTTAGGAGTGCGCCGAACGCCATAGAAAGTGTGCGGGACCCATGTTAGAGTGCGCCGGACGCCATAGAAAGTGTACGGGACCCATTTAGAGTGCGCCGAACGCCATAGAAAGTGTGCGGAACCCATGTAAGAGCGCGCCGGACGCCATGGAAGTGTGCGTGTGAACCCATGTTAGAGTGCGCCGAACGCCATAGAAAGTGTGCGGGACCCATGTTAGAGGAGTGTGTGCCGGACGCCATCGAAAGTGTGCAGGACCCATGTTAGAGTACGCCGAACGCCATAGAAAGTGTGCGAGAGCCATGTTAGAGTGCGCCGGACGCCATCGAAAGTGTGCGGGACCCATGTTAGAGAGTACGCCGGACGCCATAGAATGTGTACGGGACCCATGTTAGGAAGTGCGCGCCGGACGCCGTAGAAAGTGTGCGGGACCCATGTTAGAGAGTGCGCCGGACGCCATAGAAAGTGTACGGTACCCATTTAGGAGTGCGCCGAACGCCATAGAAAGTGTGCAGGGACCCATGGGCAGAGCGCGCGGACGTGCCGAAGAAAATGTGGTGACTCATAAGAGTGCGCCGGACGCCATAGAAAGTGTGCGGGACCCATGTTAGAGCACGCCGGACGCCATAGAATGTGTGCGGGACCCATGTTAGAGTGTGCCGGACGCCATCGAAAGTGTGCGGGACCCATGTTAGGAGTGCGCCGGACGCCATAGAATGTGTGCGGGACCTATTCATGTTAGAATGTGCGCCGGACGCCATCGAAAGTGTGCGGGACCCATGTTAGAGTACGCCGGACGCCATAGAATGTGTACGGAACCCATGTTAGAGTGCGCGAACGCCGTAGGAAGTGTACGGAGCCCTTTTAGGGAGTGCGCCGGAACGCCATAGAAAGTGTGCGGTGACCCATGTTAGAGTGCGCGCGGACGCCGTAGAAAGTGTACGGGACCCATGTTAGGGAGTGCGCCGAACGCGCGCCATAGAAAGTGTGTGCGGGACCCATGTAAGAGTGCGCCGGACGCCACTGAAAGTGTACGGAACCCATGTTATGGTGCGCCGGACGCCATAGAAAGTGTACGGGACCCATGTTAGAGTGCGCCGGACGCCATAGAAAGTGCGCCGAACGTCATAGAAAGTGCGCGCGGGCTCACGTATAGTGCGCCGACGCCGTAGGAAGTGTACGGGACCCATGTTAGAGTGCGCCGAACGCCATAGAAAGTGTGCGGGACCACATGTTAGGAGTGCGCCGGACGCCAGAGAAAGTGTACGGGACCCATGTTAGAGTGCGCCGGACGCCATAGAATGTGTACGGAACCCATTCAGGAAGTGCGCCGGACGCCGAATAGAAAATGTGCGGGACAACCCATGTAAGAGTGCGCCGGACGCCATAGAAAGTGTGCGGGACCCATGTTAGGAGTAATGCCGGACGCCATAGAATGTGTGCGGGACCCATGTTAAAGGAGTGCGCCGGACGCCATAAGAAGTGTGTGGACCCATGTTAGAGGGCGCCGACGCCATAGAAAGTGTGCGGCACCCATTTAGAGTGCGCCGAACGCCATCGAAAGTGTGCGGGGCCCATGTAGAGAGTACGCCGGACGCCATAGAAAGTGTGCGGGACCCATGTTGAGTGCGCCGAACGCCATAGAATGTGTGCAGGACCCATGTTAGAGTGTGCCGGACGCCATAGAATGTGTGCGGGACCCATTGTTAGGAGTGCGCCGAACGCCATAGAAAGCGTGTACGTCGGACCCATTTAGAGTGCGCCGAACGCCATAGAAAGTGTGCGGGACACGCATGTTAGAGTACGCCGGACGCCATAGAAAGTGTACGGAACCCACAGAGTGCGCCGAACGCCACAGAAAGTGTGTACGGGACCCATGTTAGAGTGCGCCGGACGCCATAGAAAGTGTACGAGTACCCATTTAGGAGTGCGCCGAACGCCATAGAAAGTGTGCGGGACCCACATGTAAGAAGCGCGCCGGACGCCATCGAAAGTGTGCGGGACCCATGTTAGAGTGCACCGGACGCCATAGAAAGTGTACGGAACCCATGTTAGGAGTGCGCCGGACGCCATAGAAAGTGTGCGGGACCCATGTTACCCACGAGTGCGCCGGACGCCATAGAAAGTGTGCGGGACCCATGTTAGAGTGCGCCGGACGCCATCGAAAGTGTGCAGGACCCATCTTAGAGTGCGCCGGACGCCATTGAAGAAAGTGCGGGACCCATGTGAGAGTGCGCCGACGCCATAGAATGTGTGCGGAACCCATGTAAAGAGTGCGCCGGACGCCATAGAAAAATGCGGGACCCATGGGAGAGTGCGGACGCCGAGAAAGTGTACGGGACCCATGTTAGAGTACGCCGGACGCCATAGAAAGTGTACGGGACCCATGTAAGAGTGCGCCGGACGCCGAATACGAAAGTGTGCGGGACCCATGTTGGCGAGCGCCGGACGCGCCATAGAAAGTGCACGGAACCCATGTTAGAGTGCGCCGGACGCCATAGAAAGTGTGCCGGGGCCCATGTAAGAGCCCGCCGGACGCCATAGAAAGTGTGCGGGACCCATGTTAGAGTGCGCCGGACGCCACAGGAAAGTGTGCGCGGACCCATGTTAGGAGTGCGCCGGACGCCATCGAAAGATGTGTGACCCATGTTAGAGTACGCCGAACGCCATAGGAATGTGTGTGCATGGAACCCATAGTAAGAGTGCGCCGGACGCCAGAGAAAGTGTGCAGGACCCATGTTAGAGTGCGCCGGACGCCATAGAAAGTGTACGGAACCACATTTGGGAGTGCGCCGAACGCCATAGAAAGTGTGCGGGACCCATGTTAGAGGCGCCGGACGCCATAGAAAGTGTGCGTGAACCCATGATGTAAGAGTGCGCCGAACGCCACAGAAAGTGTACGGGACCCATGTTAGAGTGCGCCGGACGCCATAGAAAGTGTGCGGGACCCATGTTAGAGTGTGCCGGACGCCATAGAATGCGTGTGCGGGACCCATGTTAGAGTGCGCCGAACGCCAGAGAAAGTGTGCCCGGACCCATGTTAGAGTGTGCCGGACGCCATAGAAAGCGTACGGTACTCACTTTTGCGTATGCTGGACGCCAGAATGTGCGGGACCATCGTTAGGAGTGCGCCGGACGCCGTAGAAAGTGTACCGGAACCCATTTAGGAGTGCGCCGAACGCCATAGAAAGTGTGCGGGACCAATGTAAGAGTGCGCCGGACGCGCCATCGAAAGTGTACGGAACCGCATGTTGAAGAGTACGCCGAACGCCATAGAAAGTGTGCGGGACCCATGTTAGAGTGCGCCGGACGCCATAGAAAGTGTACGGAACTCATTTAGAGTGCGCCGAACGCCATAGAAAGTGTGCGGGACCCATGTTAGAGTGTGCCGGACGCCATAGAAAGTGTACGGGACCCATGTTAGGAGTGCGCCGAACGCCATAGAAAGTGTGCAGGACCCATCGTAAGAGTGTGCTGCCGGACGCCAGAGAAAGTGTACGGAAGGACCTACATGTTAGAGTACGCCGGACGCCATAGAATGTGTAACGGAACTCATTCAGGAGTGCGCCGAACGCCATAGAAAGTGTGCGGGACCCATGTAAGAGTGCGCCGGACGCCATAGAAAGTGTGTACGGAACCCATTTAGGAGTGCGCCGCCGAACGCACAGAAAGTGTACGGGACCCATGTTAGAGTGCGCCGGACGCCATAGAAAGTGCACGGCACCCATTTAAGTGCGCCGAACGCCATAGAAAAAGTGTGCGGGACCTATGTAAAGAGTGCGCCGGACGCCACATAGAAAGTGTGCGTGGACCCATGTTAGAGTGCGCCGCACGCCATAGAAAGTGTACGGGACCCATGTTAGGAGTGCGCCGAACGCCATAGAAAGTGTGTGGGACCCATGTTAGAGTGCGCCGGACGCCATCGAAAGTGTGCGGGACCCATTTAGAGTGCGCCGGACGCCATAGAAAGTATGTGCGGGACCCATGTTAGAGCGCGCCGGACGCCATAGAAAGTGTACGGGACCCAGGTAAGAGTACGCCGGACGCCATAGAAAGTGTGCGGGACCCATGTAAGAAAGCGCGCCGGACGCCAGAAAGTGTGCGGGACCCATGTTAGGAGTGCGCCGAACGCCATAGAAAGTGTGCAGGGACCCATGTTAGAGTGCGCCGGACGCCATCGAGAAGTGTACGGGACCCATGGTAGAGTTACGCCGGACGCCAGAATGTGTGCGGGACCCATGTTAGAGTGCGCCGGACGCCATAGGAAGTAGTACCGGGACCCAGGTGTTAGAGTGCGCCGGACGCCAGAGAAAGTGTGCGGGACCCATGTTAGAGTGCGCCGGACGCCATAGAAAGTGCACGGAACCCACATTTAGGAGTGCGCCGAACGCCATAGAAAGTGTGCCAGGGACCCATGTAAGAGTAGCGCCGGACGCCAGAAAGTGTACGGAACCTATGTTAGAGTACGCCGGACGCCATAGAATGTGTGCGGAACTCCATGTTAGAGTGCGCCGGACGCCGTAGAAAGTGTGCGGGACCCATGTTAGAGTACGCCGGACGCCATAGAGTGTGCGGGACCCATGTTAGAGTGCGCCGGACGCCATCGAAAGTGTGCTGAACCCATGTTAGAGTACGCCGGACGCCATAGAAAGTGTACGGAACCCATGTAAGAGTGCGCCGGACGCCACAGAAAGTGTGCGGGACCCATGTTAGAGTACGCCGGACGCCATAGAAAGTGTACGGAACCCATTCAAGAGTGCGCCGAACGCCATCGAAAGTGTGCGGGACCCATGTTAGGTACGCCGGACGCCATAGAAAGTGTGCGGGACCCATGTTAGGAGTGCGCCGAACGCCATAGAAAGTGTGCGGGACCCATGTTAGAGTGCGCCGGACGCCATAGAAAGTGTGCGGAACCCATTTAGGAGTGCGCTGAACGCCATAGAAAGTGTGCGGGACCCATGTTAGAGTGCGCCGGACGCCATAGAAAGTGTACGGGACCCATGTAAGAGTGCGCCGTACGCCATAGAAATGGTGCGGGACCCATGTAAGAAAGCGCCGAGCGGCATAGAAAGTGTGCGGAAACTCATTTAGGAGTGCGCCGAACGCCATAGAAAGTGTACGGGACCCATGTAATAGTGCGCCGTACGCCATAGAAATGGTGCGGGACCCATGTAAGAAAGCGCCGAACGGCATAGAAAGTGTGCGGGACCCATGTTAGAGTACGCCGGACGCCAGAGAAAGTGTGCGGGACCGATGTTAGAGTACGCCGGACGCTATAGAAAGTGGAGGGAACCCATTCAGGAGTGCGCCGGACGCCATAGAAAATGTGCGGGACCCCATTTAAGAGTGCGCCGGACGCCATCGAAAGTGTGCGGGACCCATTTAAGAGTGCGCCGGACGCCATAGAAAGTGTGCGGAACCCATGTTAGAGTGCGCCGGACGCCATAGAAAGTGTGCGGGACCCATTTAGAGTGCGCCGGACGCCATAGAAAGTGTGCGGGACCCATGTAAGAGTGCGCCGGACGCCATAGAAAGTGTGCGGGACCCATTTAGAGTGCGCCGGACGCCATAGAAAGTGTGGGACCCATGTAAGAGTGCACCGGACGCCATAGAAAGTGTACGGTACCCATTTAGGAGTGCGCCGAACGCCATAGAAAGTGTACGGGACCCATAAGAGTGCGCCGGACGCCATAGAAAGTGTGGGGGACCCATGTTAGGAGTGCGCCGAACGCCATAGAAAGTGTGCGGGACCCATGTAAGAGTGCGCCGGACGCCATAGAATGTGTGCGGGTCCCATGTAGAGTGCACCAGCCGCCATAGAAAGTGTGCGGCACCCATGTTAGAGTGGGCCGGACGCCATCGAAAGCGTGCGGGACCCATGTTAGAGTACGCCGGACGCCATCGAAAGTGTGCGGGACCCATGTTAGAGTACGCCGGACGCCAAAGAAAGTGTGCGGGACCCATGTTAGAGTGTGCCGGACGCCATAGAAAGTGTGCGGAACCCATCTAGGAGTGCGCCGAAGGCCATAGAAAGTGTGCGGGACCCATGTAGGAGTGCGCCGGACGCCATAGAAAGTGTACGGGACCCATGTTAGAGTGTGCCGGACGCCATAGAAAGTGTACGGAACCCATGTTAGAGTGCACCGGACGCCGTAGGAAGTGTGCGGGACCCATGTTAGAGTGTGCCGGACGCCATAGAAAGTGTGCGGGACCCATGTTAGAGCGCCGGACGCCATAGAAAGTGTGCGGGACCCATGTTAGAGTGCGCCGGACGCCATAGAAAGTGTGCGGGACCCATGTTAGAGTACGCCGGACGCCATAGAAAGTGTGCGGGACCCATGTTAGAGTGCGCCGGACGCCATAGAAAGTGTGCGGGACCCATGTTAGAGTGCGCCGGACGCCATAGAAAGTGTGCGGGACCCATGTTAGGAGTGCGCCGAACGCCATAGAAAGTGTGCGGGACCCATGTAAGAGTGCGCCGGACGCCATCGAAAGTGTGCGGACCCATGTTAGGAGTGCGCCGAACGCCATAGAAAGTGTGCGGGACCCATGTTAGAGTGCGCCGGACGCCATAGAAAGTGTACGGGACCCATTTAGAGTGCGCCGAACGCCATAGAAAGTGTGCGGGACCCATGTTAGAGTGCGCCGGACGCCGTAGAAAGTGTGCGGAACCCATGTTAGAGTGCGCCGAACGCCATAGAAAGTGTGCGGGACCAATGTAAGAGTGCGCCGGACGCCAGAGAAAGTGTACGGGACCCATGTTGAGTGCGCCGAACGCCATAGAAAGTGTGCGGACCCATGTTAGAGTGCGCCGGACGCCATAGAAAGTGTACGGGACCCATGTTAGAGTGCGCCGGACGCCATAGAAAGTGTACGGAACCCATGTTAGGAGTGCGCCGGACGCCATAGAAAATGTGCGGTACCCATTTAGGAGTGCGCCGGACGCCATAGAATGTGTACGAACCCATGTAAGAGTGCGCCGGACGCCATCGAAAGTGTGCGGGACCCATGTTAGAGTACGCCGGACGCCAAAGAAAGTGTGCGGGACCCATGTTAGAGTGTGCCGGACGCCATAGAAAGTGTGCGGGACCCATGTTAGAGTTTGCCGGACGCCATAGAAAGTGTACGGAACCCATTCAGGAGTGCGCCGGACGCCGAAGGAAATGGGCGGGACCCACGTTAGAGTACGCTGGACGCCATAGAATGGGTACGGTACCCATGTTAGAGTACGCCGGACGCCATAGAAAGTGTACGGAACCCATTTAGAGTGCGCCGAACGCCATAGAAAGTGTGCGGGACCCATGTTAGAGTGTGCCGGACGCCATAGAAAGTGTACGGAACCCATTTAGGAGTGCGCCGAACGCCATAGAAAGTGTACGGGACCCATGTTAGGAGTGTGCCGGACGCCATAGAAAGTGTGCGGGACCCATGTAGGAGTGCGCCGGACGCCATAGAAAGTGTGCGGGACCCATGTTAGAGTGCGCCGGACGCCATAGAAAGTGTGCGGGAACCCATGTTAGGAGTGCGCCGGACGCCATAGAAAGTGTGCGGGACCCATGTTAGAAGTGTGCCGGACGCCATAGAAAGTGTACGGGACCCATGTTAGAGTGTGCCGGACGCCATAGAAAAGTGTACGGTACCCATTTAGGAGTGCGCAGAACGCCAGAGAAAGTGTACGGGACCAATGTAAGAGTACGCCGGACGCCATAGAAAGTGTACGGGACCCATGTTAGAGTGGGCCGGACGCCATAGAAAGTGTATGGAACCCATTTAGGAGGGCGCCGAACGCCATAGAAAGTGTGCGGGACCCATGTAAGAGCGCCGGACGCCATAGAAAGTGTGGGACCCATTTAGGAGTGCGCCGAACGCCATAGAAAGTGTGCGGGACCCATGTAAGAGTGCGCCGGACGCCATAGAAAGTGTACGGGACCAGGTGAGAGTACGCCGGACGCCATAGAATGTGTGCGGAACCCATGTTCAGGAGTGCGCCGGACGCCATAGAAAGTGTGCGGGACCCATGTTAGAGTGCGCCGGACGCCATAGAAAGTGTACGGGACCCATGTTAGAGAGTGCGCCGGACGCCATAGAAAGTGTGCGGGACCCATGTTAGAGTGCGCCGGACGCCATAGAAAGTGTGCGGGACCCATGTTAGAGTGCGCCGGACGCCATAGAAATTGTGCGGAACCCATGTTAGAGTGCGCCGGACGCCATAGAATGTGTGCGGGACCCATGTTAGAGTGCGCCGGACGCCATAGAAAGTGTACGGAACCCATGTTAGGAGTGCGCCGAACGCCATAGAATGTGCGGGACCCATGTTAGAGTACGCCGGACGCCATAGAAAGTGTGCGGGACCCATGTAGGAGTGCGCCGAACGCCATAGAAAGTGTGCGGGACCCATGTTAGAGTGCGCCGGACGCCGTAGGAAGTGTACGGAACCCATTTAGGAGTGCGCCGAACGCCATAGAAAGTGTGTGGGACCCATGTTAGAGTGCGCCGGACGCCATAGAAAGTGTACGGAACCCATTTAGAGTGCGCCGAACGCCATAGAAAGTGTGCGGCACCCATGTTAGAGTGTGCCGGACGCCATAGAAAGTGTGCGGGACCCATGTTAGAGTACGCTGGACGTCATAGAATGTGTGCGGGACCCATTTTAGAGTGTGCCGGACGCCATAGAAAGTGTACGGGACCCAGGTGAGAGTACGCCGGACGCCATTGAAAGTGTACGGTACCCATTTAGGAGTGCGCCGAACGTCATAGAAAGTGCGCGGGGCCCATGTAAGAGCTCGCCGGACGCCATAGAAAGTGTGCGGGACCCATTTAGGAGTGCGCCGAACGCCATAGAATGTGTGCGGGACCCATGTAAAGTGCACCGGACGCCGTAGGAAGTGTACGGAACCCATTTAGGAGTGCGCCGAACGCCATAGAAAGTGTGCGGGACCAATGTAAGAGTGCGCCGGACGCCAGAGAAAGTGTACGGGACCCAGGTGAGAGTACGCCGGACGCCATAGAATGTGTACGGAACCCATTCAGGAGTGCGCCGGACGCCGAAGAAAATGTGCGGGACCCATTTAAGAGCGCCGGACGCCATAGAATGTGTACGGAACCCATTCAGGAGTGCGCCGGACGCCGAAGAAAATGTGCGGGACCCATGTAAGAGCCCGCCGCACGCAATAGAAAGTGTGCGGGACCCATGTTAGAGTACGCCGGACGCCATAGAATGTGTGCGGGACCCATGTTAGAGTGTGCCGGACGCCATCGAAAGTGTGCGGGACCCATGTTAGCGTACGCCGGACGCCATAGAATGTGTGCGGGACCCATGTTAGAGTGTGCCGGACGCCATCGAAAGTGTGCGGGCCCATGTTAGAGTACGCCGGACGCCGTAGGAAGTGTACGGAACCCATTTAGGAGTGCGCCGAACGCCATAGAATGTGTGCGGGACCCATGTTAGAGTGTGCCGGACGCCATAGAAAGTGTACGTTACCCATTTAGGAGTGCGCCGAACGCCATAGAAAGTGTGCGGGACCCATGTTAGAGTACGCCGGACGCCATAGAAAGTGTGCGGGACCAATGTAAGAGTGCGCCGGACGCCACCGAAAGTGTGCGGGACCCATGTTAGAGTACGCCGGACGCCATAGAAAGTGTACGGGACCCAGGTGAGAGTACGCCGGGCGCCACTGAAAGTGTAAGGGACCCATGTTAGTGTGCCGGACGCCATAGACAGTGTACGGTACCCATTTAGGAGTGCGCCGAACGTCATAGAAAGTGTGCGGGGCCCATGTAAGAGCGCGCCGGACGCCATAGAAAGTGTGCGGGACTCATTTAGGAGTGCGCCGAACGCCATAGAATGTGTGCGGGACCCACGTAAAGTGCACCGGACGCCGTAGGAAGTGTACGGAACCCATTTAGGAGTGCGCCGAACGCCATAGAAAGTGTGCGGGACCAATGTAAGAGTGCGCCGGACGCCAGAGAAAGTGTACGGGACCCAGGTGAGAGTACGCCGGACGCCATAGAATGTGTACGGAACCCATTCAGGAGTGCGCCGGACGCCGAAGAAAATGTGCGGGACCCATTTAAGAGCGCCGGACGCCATAGAATGTGTACGGAACCCATTCAGGAGTGCGCCGGACGCCGAAGAAAATGTGCGGGACCCATGTAAGAGCGCGCCGGACGCCATAGAAAGTGTGCGGGACCCATGTTAGAGTACGCCGGACGCCATAGAATGTGTGCGGGACCCATGTTAGAGTGTGCCGGACGCCATCGAAAGTGTGCGGGCCCATGTTAGAGTGCGCCGGACGCCGTAGGAAGTGTACGGAACCCATTTAGGAGTGCGCCGAACGCCATAGAATGTGTGCGGGACCCATGTTAGAGTGTGCCGGACGCCATAGAAAGTGTACGGTACCCATTTAGGAGTGCGCCGAACGCCATAGAAAGTGTGCGGGACCCATGTTAGAGTACGCCGGACGCCATAGAATGTGTGCGTGACCCATGTTAGAGTGCGCCGAACGCCATAGAAAGTGTACGGGACCCATGTTAGAGTGTGCCGGACGCCATAGAAAGTGTACGGTACCCACTTAGGTGTGCGCCGAACGCCATAGAATGTGTGCGGGACCAATGTAAGAGTGCGCCGGACGCCATCGAAAGTGTGCGGGACCCATGTTAGAGTACGCCGAACGCCATAGAAAGTGTACGGGACCCAGGTGAGAGTACGCCGGACGCCATAGAAAGTGTACGGGACCCATGTTGGAGTGCGCCGGACGCCGTAGGAAGTGTACGGAACCCTTTTTTTAGTGCGCCGAACGCCATAGAAAGTGTGCAGGACCCATGTTATAGTGCGCCGGACGCCGTAGGAAGTGTACGGAACCCTTTTTGTAGTGCGCCGAATGCCATAGAAAGTGTGCAGGACCCATGTAAGAGTGCGCCGGACGCCATAGTAAGTGTACGGAACCCATTTAGGAGTGCGCCAAACGCCATAGAAAGTGTACGGGACCCATGTTAGAGTGTACCGGACGCCATAGAAAGTGTACGGGACCCATGTTAGAGTGTACCGGACGCCATAGAAAGTGTACGGTACCCATTTAGGAGTACGCCGAACGCCACAGAAAGTATGCGGGACCCATGTAAGAGCGCGCCGGACGCCATAGATAGTGTGCGGGACCCATGTTAGAGTGTGCTGGACGCCGTAGAAAGTGTACGGAACCCATTTAGGAGTGCGCCGAACGCCATAGAAAGTGTACGGGACCAATGTAAGAGTGCGCCGGACGCCATAGAAAGGGTGCGGGACCCATGATAGAGTGTGCCGGACGCCGTAAAAAGTGTACGGAACCCATTTAGGAGTGCGCCGAACGCCACAGAAAGTATGCGGGACCCATGTAAGAGCGCGCCGGACGCCATAGAAAGTGTGCGGGACCCATGTTAGAGTGTGCCGGACGCCGTAGAAAGTGTACGGAACCCATTTAGGAGTGCGCCGAACGCCATAGAAAGTGTACGGGACCAATGTAAGAGTGCGCCGGACGCCATAGAAAGGGTGCGGGACCCATGATAGAGTGTGCCGGACGCCGTAAAAAGTGTACGGAACCCATTTAGGAGTGCGCCGAACGACATAGAAAATGTGTGGACCCATGTTAGAGTGCCCTGAACGCCATAAAAAGTGTACGGGACCCATGTAGGTGTGCGCCTGTAGAAAGTGTGCGCGACCTCAGGGGGGGGGGGGGGCTCTGGACGCCGTAGAAAGTGTGCGGTACCACGTAGCAATGCGCAGGACGCCGCAGAAAGAAGAATGTCTTTGAAACTAGCCCGAGAACGCTAATGTACAGGATTTGACGCACTTCGGATTGATTTTGTGTGCGTGCACAACTGAAGCATATTTATTGCTTTTCTCGCTATAAATTACCGCTGTCCGCCTTTCCATGTGTCCACATGAGTGGCAAGCAACCTTTATGTCTACAACAAAATATATTGGGGAAAAATAATTTCCGATCGGATTCTATATATGCCAAGACAACGATAATTTCCGCCGGAGGCGGAAATTTGGGGGTCTGGGGGCGAAGCCCCCATCAGCCGTCAGGCGGGCGGAGCCCGCAGGACGGCTGGTAATTCATAGAACTCCTGCCAAATCCATTTGCAACAACTTCACTACATTTGATGATTATGTTGTTTGCTTATACCAACAACAGCCAAATCAATTCAACAATTTCACTACATTTGGAAAATCAGTCTCATACTAAAATCTAATGAAACAATTTTACGACATTTTGGAGCAATGCGAAATCCTTAACCTTTTCTGCGGAGCCCAACTTTAAGATATCTTCCGGTGGATCCGATTTTATCCGATCAGATGCCCGATAACCGATCCGGTCAATTATTCTCGTTTCGGATGGACTACGTTATCTGAAATTCTCGTTTGGGCCAGTATCTGTTTCATCCGATGAGTCGGTTTTGCAAAATCGGCAATATCCGAAAATCCGACCCGACGCGATTTTGGCCATAGGATGAAATGTATAATCCCGACTGGAATACTAATGCGAAACACAGCCCTCTTGCTTACCCGACAGGACACAGTTACTTTGGATTACTTTATTCTCCACAGTGATTATTATGAGAAGGGAAAAAATAGGACAGTACCATTAATAGCACATGGAAACATGGAGCGGCCGCACCGGGCAGGAGAGGCGAAGACTGATGACCAGGGCTGTGCGGAACGGTTCCGCCTCCGATTCCGTTTCCGTATTTCCGGTACTTTTTGAGATGTTCCGTTCCGTTTCCTTTTCCGGGTTCCTGGGCCCGGAAGCGAAAGAAAATAGTACCACAAGGTTAACGGTCACGCCTCCCCAGCGCGCAAAGTCGCGGTACGTCTGCGATCCTCACTGCGTGAGTCTAATCCTGATCGCTTGAATCGGAGTCCCGCTCCTTTGAACCGTCACACGGTATACGCCCCCCCCCTCCATCGACGCACAGGACAATATCAACGTGGGCTTGACCTTGGCGGCTACAGAAGGCATACTTTAGGTACTGTTGCGCGGGTGAGTAAGTGATGTTATCTTGCAGTCGAACCGTGGTTATCAGTCTCATATCAGTTGAAAACCATCACAGTTAGCCTTCACATCCCTTTATCACAATTTTTTCAAAGCGCTGAACTATAGGCTGGCCATTACGCTTTCATGCATTAATACCATACTTTGTTACAATCGAGTCCTCCGATTGAGAAACCAGAGAGGTAGAAACTTTCCCTCTTCGTCTCTCTAGCTACTCACGCTTTCATATCCGGAAAATTGAGTACTTGAGATCACCTTCTGGAATCGGCCTCAAACGGACAACTGCTCTCTTAACAATGGTGGGTGCCATATGTATTTACCCGCAGCCGTCGTAGAATACCTATCGCACTGGGCAAAGCAGTCCAAGGTAGAAACTCGACATCAGAGAAATCAGCAGCACTCTAGAAGAGGAGTTGCTCGAGCAGAATTATTCTCAGCTAACTTGGAGAACCTGCAGCAGCAGCACGTCTTCCTTTCATGCTTCAAATCTATTTCTACTCGGCTCTCTCGCAGCTCCAGACTGTAGCTCCACTTGTGCTTGAGGGACTAGACTGAGATCACAAGCTACAGAAGTACATCTGCATGCCATAAGCAGCGACGAAAAGCGACGAAACGGAAATCCGGAAACGAATCCGTTCCCGTTTCCGGATTTCCGTTCCCTGCGATTTTCAGCCATTTTTCTTCCGCTTCCGATTCCGGAAATCTTAAAATTGATTTCCGCACAGCCCTGCTGATTACTCAGATTGCGCCGCCCAAACCAGCCCGACGGCGTCTATACCGTGCTTCCGGCATTCGTTGCGGGTCCAACCGCGCCCAGACCTATTTTAAAGGCAGTGTTCAAGATAAATATCGTTCTCGAGGTCTCGGTGTGAAACCCTAAGTTGGTAGATGCTGGAGAGGATAGGGTCGAAGAAAGCAACGAAAACTGGCCAGAAATAAATAAAAACGGCTTGGAAAGCTCTCCCGGTGCGCCTACCTATCCCGGTCCGCCCCCCCCCCAATCGGACGAGCTTGTGGCGCCGCACAGGTGGCAAATTGCCAAGCAACTCTGCAGCAGTTAGCATTATCGATTCAAACAGATTTCGCGATTAGCGCGCGCTTGCCGAAATCAGCAGGGCCCATGATTCTTGTCCACGCCCTGAGTTTAGAAACCGCTATTTCGACTTATTCTGGACGTTTTTCTTCCCTGTTTCTTCACTATTAGTTACCTCACGACCAAGCAATCCCATTTTTGTGTCGAATTCGAGTGCGATATTCATCGTGAGCACTGCCTTTAGGAAGCCATAGCATCGCGCCTTCGCAACATGGGGTGAGCTTCCCATTTTACCAGAAACACACCAAGATTATAATTTCTATCATACTAGTGACCCTTTGGGTCGCTAGCCCGTGGTAGCCACTTCATGATGTAAGAGGACCTTTTATCGGTCAAACGCTATTCAATGGCTGCAGCATCCGCTGGGCTTCGCCAACGAAAAGGTCGCTTCCACTCGCCACCCCTAATAAATGTCTGTAGTTTTTAGAACTTTGATGTAGAGCGCGCTCCCTTTCAGCGTCAAAACTCCAATCAGGCCCTTATTGTTAGACATAGCAAAGACAGTCACAAAATTCCTTTCTGCCGAGAAACTGAGCTATTCTCATCTCATACCCTCGGCCTTTCAGTACATTCTCGTGCTCGAATTAGTCATCATCATGAACTTTTGTTCTGGAGACTATCATGCGTAATCATCCGTCGTTGTCAGCAAATCAATCCCATTGGTGGGAACGCGACTGGATAGTTTTCAGTACATTTTTCCACACAACTGAATGCGCTACAGCTTATCTGTCACTTTCAATTCTGAGCGGTATTTTTCTATATTTGAAACACAGTTTTCGGCTCCTCAAAATCATCGTTTTCTCGAGGATGACTGTAACAATATCTAGGCTCTGAGTTAGTGCTTCCAAATTATTTTAAAAAATAATGCGTGCCTGTTGATCTGTTGTAACACAACCTCGTCCTACTGATATGGCAAGCCATTCTCAGTGCCCAACCATTGTGATAAGATTTCAGAATATGGTGGAATTCGAGCAGATAAGTAACGTCTGGATGACCTTTGAAATAATTCTGTTCAACCTTATAGGAAATTTTGGTAACCTCAGCCTGATCTGGTTTACAATACGCAGAAAAGAACTCCAGACTAAGCCAGGTGTGTCCAGTGTTTTGCACTGACAAGTTTAAAACTACAAACTCGTTATTAGTGTTGAGAAATCAGTGTGATTTATTTATACTTAAGGTTTTCTTCTGGCAATAAACTCTGTATTCCAAAGCATATGCCTCGTCTCTTGTTTCATTAATATCGCAGTCATATTAAGCGGTGAAAAGATTCCCAGAAGGGAATGTTATCCTATTGTGATACCGTATACAATCGCAATATCGCTACAGGCGCCCATGGCACTGGCAATAGCAACTGATCTGCTTTTCGCTCTTGCTCTACCTATATGGTATGTTTGATTAACCTAGAAACATGCCTCTTACTACGCCTTACTGAAACCATAGTCGTTTCCCAAGCAAGACTACTGTGCTTCTATGGGCCAAATTCCGGTCCGCAATTGCGTCTAGACACGCTTTTCGGCCGTACGCGCTCGAGTCAATCGAGTTTCCAGCGCCAAAGCCGACTCAGATTTTTATACAAATTTCTCCAAATTTGTTTAGTTTACAGTTTCCAAAACCCACCAGTCAAAAAATCGGCGGCTGCGGCGCTGAAAACATCCGACTCGAAAGCGCGCGGCCGCAAAGCGTGTCGAGACGCGATTGCAGACCGAATTTGGCCCAAGCACAGTATGTGGAGACACATGAAGTGACAATACAATAGAATGCAAGAGACTGACGCACATCCGTCTAAGAAATATTTCAGAGTTCAATCGCCATGCGATACGACGGCATGATAGTCATGAGTATCGATCCTGATCGCGTCGCACATCGCTTCTCTCGGAGCATGCTATCGCATCCATCGGCGATGAAACTGAGAAAGGGCTTAAGAGTTACGTTAGCTTGAAGGCAGAAATCACGGCATATTCCGTATTAGATATCTCCCGGTTTACGGAACGTCTAGTATAGCAAGGCATGCTTCAAGGCAGTGTCCACGATAAATCTCGTTCTCGAGGTTCAAGTGTGAAACACTAAGCTGGCAGATGCTGGAGGGAACAGGTTCGAAGAAAGCAGCGAAAACGGGCCGGAAATCGATAAAAAACGGCTTAGAAATTTGTCAAAGTACGCCTGCTCATCCCGCTCCGCTCCCTATCCAGACGGGCTTGTGACCAGGAGTGTGCGACGAAGGAATTTCAAATTTCGGCAAACGGCAAAACGGCAAACGGCAAAATTTGTTTTGTGTTATAATACGCCAACATTTGCGAACAAGGGAATGTTACCAACTTCAGACGGAGTTTCGGGATGCAATTTTAATATGTTCTAGGGTGAGGACAGTGTTCCAGTATCCCATGCTCAGAATCTGCCGAATGTCTCAGGTAGTCCCTAAAAAGGTGAAAATCTGATCAAGGCAGAACTGTTCGGCCGAAGCGAGTAGAGACGATTGAACGATTGAATTACCTTTAGATGTGTACAGAACAGATGTAGAAAATTTTGGTGCATTGATTCTGTTTAGATCAGAAATTATGCATTGTTGCCCAAATTCTGATCTATTCTAAACATACACAAAGGTAATTCAATCGTTAAATCAGCTCTTCTCACTTCGGCCGAGCCGTTCCGGCCTTGTTCAAATTTGGACTTTTTTAGGGACTGCCTGAGGCATTTAGCAGATTTTGAGTGTGGGATATTGGAACACTGCCCCCCCCCTAGAACATATTAGTGCATCACGAAACTCCATCTGATGTAGGCAACCCTTCCTTGTTTGTCATGTCGTATTCCATGCGATGCCTGCCAGTTACTATGAGCCTGAAATTTCAATAGCCTTTACAGGAAGAAAAATCCTATATAACAGAAGCCACTTAAAAGCCTCAGCCGGTCAGGAGTCACTACCAAGAACAACAAGGCTATAAGCTTCTCCGTCGCAGGCGTTCTGTTAATTCCTCTCCATTTGAAGTTTCTGTACAAATCAATGCTTGAGACTCAAAAGATGGGCGTCTTCTTGAGCAGTGCACAGTGTGACAGACCCGCAAAGGATTTTCTGAAAGGGGCCTGCGGCCAGCGCGTCCCAGCCTAGACGATCCATGGAAGATCAGCAAACCGTAAGCAAGCTTGGTGGGATTTATTTATTTATTTATTATAGCCAATTACAAATAAAATCAGGGGAGTGATGGGAGTGTGCGCCGACCCAAAGACTGTGAACGATGCTGGTACCACAATCAGGCGCGAATGGACGAATGAATACGCGATGATTGGTCGGGATTGATAGCGAAAGAAAGTTCACACCGCGATCAGCAGCGCGCGGTCTAGGCTATAACCGGAGTCACCATTTTTACTGTTAGTAGCAAGTAGTAGGCCCCAGGATTTCAATTTCGCTCACTTCGAACTACGATTGAATGGTTACCCTTGTGAGGCTACAGGAATGGAGTGAGACTAGTCTAGTTGAATGCAGTGCTCACGGTAAAAGCAGCCTTCGAATTTTCGAATCAAGAGCTCCGAGGGCCATTTCGATCGAATGCACAGAATGAGGGGCGTTTGACTGGTACATGCGACGCGCGCGACGGAAGTCCGCTGCGCTCCGTCTCTGGAGCGCCGCGTTTAGTGCGCTAGCCAGCTGGACTGCTCTTCGGCTCTTCCCTTTGTGCGTATTCGGCCTGCAAGCTGGCACGAGGCCGATTACAGCGACAATTTCGGCTAGAAACAAGCAATAAATCGCCCTATACGGTCTCGAAACTTGAATGTGGTTTACCCGCCCCACTCTCTCTCCTGTGGCTACCAAGGAGTGGGGTGAGCGAGTACACCACGTTCAAGTTTCGGGCCGCTATAATGCCATTGGTTGCTCGTTTTAGGCAGGTTTCCACACTGTTGTTGCAATGGGCCTTGAACCCTTGGATTTCTGGTGAAGAGTTGAATGCGGTTTTATTCGTTGCCTTCAAAAGATTTCTCACTTTTTCATCTTTACACCATTTATTTTCATTTCAGCTAATGATCTCGAAATCGAAGATATTATTGACCACTGCCTTTAATGAGCGCTGTAATATTGTTAAACTTTCAAAAAGCCGGACAAAGTGTTTGCAGAATTGATAATTTTCCTGTCCCAATTATTACCATCAGCCAACCAACCGAGGATAAGTGGGCCTATATATATATATATATATATATATATATATATATATATATATATATATATATATATATATATATATATATATATATATATATATATATATATATATATATATATATATATATATATATATATATATATATATATATATATATATATATATATATATATATATATATATATATATATATATATATATATATATATATATATATATATATATATATATATATATATATATAAATATATATATATATATATATATATATATATATATATATATTCCTGAAAGTTTAGGTTCCTAGCAAAAGTAAAGATTTGGCATGGCCATAGAAATATACTCAGTTAAAGAGGGAAAATAAAGAAAAATGAAAAAAGGTTTTCAAATATTCCTGAGAACGATTTGGCGTAGAATATATTGTTTTTCGGGAAATGAAGTGAAATAGTTGAAAGTATGATTTGGCAGTCGAGTTTGAAATGGGAAGCATCAACACTTTTTCAGGAGCTGTAATGCGGCGGTCTTCACGTATTAGGTGATGTAAAATCAACACGCGTGATTTCGCTTTGATATGTTCTACGGATAAGCACAGACAAGGCAATCTCTCGTTTTGCACAACTCTTATCAATAGTTGGTTCAAACTCGACTGCCAAATCATACTTTCAACTATTTCACTTCATTTCCCGAAAAACAATATATTCTACGCCAAATCGTTCTCAGGAATATTTCAAAACCTTTTTTCATTTTTCTTTATTTTCCCTCTTTAACTGAGTATATTTCTATGGCCATGCCAAATCTTTACTTTTGCCAGGAACCTAAACTTTCAGGAATTTCATTTATTTTTCCGAAAGGTTTCCTTTCTAACATGATTTATGCCTGATGGTGTTAGGTGAAAGTAAACCCACTGATGTCCTGCCCCCCCCCCCTTCTGTGACGTCGTGCGCACTCCAGCTGATGGCCTGCACACTTTCTTTGACGTCCTTCACACGCCCACTGATGTCCTGCACATCCTTCTGATGTCCTGCACACTTTCTATGAGGTGCTGCACACTCCCACTAATGTCCTGCACACTGCCACGAATGTCCTGCAGTCTTCCACTGATGTCATACACACTTTCTGTGAGGTGCTGCACACTCCCACTATAGTCCTGCACGCTCCCACTGATGCCCTGCACACTTTCTATGTCATCCTGCGCACTCACACTAATGTCCACCGCACATTCTGTTACATCTTGCACACTCCCACTGATACCCTGCACACTTTCTAAGGCGTCCGGCGCACTCTCATTCGGGTCCCGCACACTTTCTACGGCGGTCTGCGCACGCCCATTTGGGTCCCGCACACTTTCTACGGCGTCCGGCGCACTCCCACTTTGGTCCCGTACGCTTTCTACGGCGTCTGGCGCACTCTCATTTGGGTCCTGCACACTTTTTAGGCGTCCGGCGCACTCTCACTTAAAGGCAGTGGTCGCGATCAAATATGCTTGTCGTCTTTTTCTCTCCAAATCCTTTTCTGGGTCTCGAGTAGTGGGACCTATAAGAAAAAATCGCGAAAAAACCACTGTTTTGGGCCGAATTTGAAACCTGAACTTTCTTGTCTTTTGATGGTGGACGAGCCCTCTCCACATCATCGGCATCGATGACCTCTTATATCAAGAACATCAGCTAGCTTGAAATTGAATGTCAATCAATGAACCTTCGAATTTATGTACACATCTAGTCAAAAACATTGACTGAAGTGATGCTTTCATTATTCAACTGTTTTTATTCGTTAAATTTGCATTTATTTCGTCCTCTGAATGTCGATGATTTTTGACTGCTCGGCATGAGACTGCGATCTGTTTCGTCATCGCTGTGCACGTGTGCACGAACTAGCTTCTTTGGGCCCTAGAAACTCTATTTGCAGACCGTTTTTCACCGCGCTACCTTCATAGTTTTTCAGCTGTTTTTGATCTAAGCTGTTTTTTGTAGTTTTTTCGATAACGTTTTTCATCGTGACCACTGCCTTTAAGTCCTGCACACTTTCTATGGCGTCCGGCGCACTCCCATTTGGGTCCCGCACACTTTCTACGGCGTCCGGCGCACTCCCACTAGGGTCGCGCACACTTTCTACGGCGTCTTGCGCACTTTCACTTTGTCACCGCACACTTTCTACGGCGTTCTGCGTACACCCATTTGGGTCCCGTACACTTTCTACGGCGTCCTGCGCACTCCCACTAGGGTCGCGCACACTTTCTACGGCGCTCGGCGCACTCCCACGTGGGTCCCGCACACTTTCTACGGCGTCCGGCGCACTCTCATTTGGGTTCCACACACTTTCTAGAGCGTTTTGTGCACACCCATTTGGGTCCCGCACACTTTCTACGGCGTCCGGCGCACTCTCATTTGGGTCCCACATACTTTCTAGGGCGTTCTGCGCACACCAATTTGGGTCCCGCACACTTTCTACGGCGTCCGGCGCACTCCCACTTGGGTCCCGCACACTTTTACGGCGTTCCGCGCACACCCATTTGGGTCCCACACACTTTCTACGGCGTCCGACGCTCTCTCATTTGGGTCCCGCACACTTTCTACGACGTCCAGCGCACCCTCACTTGGGTCCCGCACTTTTTATACTGCGTTCTGCGCACACCCATTTGGGTCCCACACACTTTCTACGGCGTTCTGCGCACACCCATTTGGGTCCCGCACACTTTCTACGGCGTCTTTCGCACTTCTGCTGGGGTCCCGCACACTATCTACGGCGTTCTGTGGCGCACTTCTGAGTCACACGGTGCGGCGTTCCAAAAAGTACTTCCGAGATCCCGCCGTATTGATTGAAGCGTTGCCCCGTCAAATCCTGAGCAAAAGCCCATCAGTGACGGTGTTTATTTCACTAGTTCATTTTTACGAATAAGTAAACGTCGGATGGTTTATAATAACATGTTTACGTGTTTTTGTCTTTCTTTACCCTCAATTTTGAGGTTCCGCAAAAATTGAGCTACCAACTTCAAAATTGGACAGGAGCTAGGTGCAAACAAAACCAGCTCCTGGCCAAAAAATGAACTCTCTAGCTCAACGATAAGTGTTCCAACAAGATCGTGAGCGCCAAGTGAAAAAAGAACAGGAGATGAACATTTTTTGGACCAAAATGACGTGGTTTTGACACTTTTTCTCGAATCTCAGGTTACCATTCCGGACCATTTTTTGAACAGTCATTCACCTTTCTAAAGTATATGAAATGCAAAAAGAACGGTCTTCCTACGTTTACTCTGGACCCTGATGCTGAGATCAGGGGATGCGCGATGGCGAATCAAAGCCAAATCTGGTGAGCGCTTCGCGCTCACCGCAATATATATATATATATATATATATATATATATATATATATATATATATATATATATATATATATATATATATATATATATATATATATATATATATATATATATATATATATATATATATATGAGTTCTCCGCTGGTTCATATGTCTAATAAGGCTGCTTTTGCGCTACAGCTTTGATATGACTTGGTTTTGTAATCTTAGAACTTGCAGTAATCGGTGTGCCTCTAAAAAAGGTTTTTTGCAATTTTGGCATTCTCAAGCGCACTGCTCGCGATAAACTTCATCCTCGAATTTTTCGTGACAAACGCTTTTCGTGGCTCTCAGAAGCGGAACAGCGTCAAAAAAAACGGGAAGAAAAGCTACCCAGGAGCCGCAAATCGGCTTAGAAAAGTGGGCAAGCCCCGCCGCTTTGGGCAAGTCCGGCCCCTTTTCGCCCTCGACGTGAACAATGAAACACTCGAAATCGTGGTATGAACGATGGTTTCCGATCAAAAGCCCCGTTCTTCCCTTCATTCTCAACTTCTCTCTTTAGTCAGGTCAGCTCGCATACATTGGCTGCAAAAGACGGAAGTTACAAGCCTCAGACAACTCGTCCACCATGCTTCCCTAGCTCAATTTTTGAGGGACCATAACCCCATTCCCAGAAGGTCTTGTACGATTCCAGAAAAATCATGGGACCGGTTTCAAGATAGACAAAAAAACAGAAAAGCGATTTTTATCGCGAACAGTGCCTTTAAAGGGTTATGATTTTGATGATTAAAAAAGACATCCGGAGGCTTCCAAACTATTTAGAACTTGAACGAACTCCTCTGATTACCCAGTCGAGATGTTTTCATAAGTTACCGATTGAAAGGGTACAATTGTACATTGAGTGAGCCGGAACCAGAAGCTGGACCTAGTCAAAACAGTTATTTGTAGCAGCTCCGAATCGCTGACCAACACAGAGACTGCGGTGAGGGCAAATCCTGTTGTTTCAACGAATTTTTCCGAAAATTTGCCGTTTTAGACGAAAATTTCGGCAAACGGCAGCGGCAACGACAAACCCCAAGAATGGCCGGCAAACGGCAATCGGCAAACGGCAATTGCCGCACATCCCTGCTTGTGACGCCGCGGACGACTTTAATGACAATTTGCCAGCCTACCACGCAACACCCATTCCAATCGCTCCAGCCGCGAAGCGGCTGGAGAGGTCTGGTTTTGCCCGGGGACTTGTGATCACTTAGAATTCTGTAAAGTAGTTAATAAAACCTGCTAAACAAATTCTCCAGGGCTTTCCATCGGGATATAGGTGAGAGGGTCCAGGAGGCACATGCTGACGAAATTTGAGCCAAATCGGTTCAAAACTGACAAAGTTAGATCGGCGAGTCCTTATCAAAAATTCTTGTTGTGCGCTGTTACTCGTTCCTGCTTCCTGCTTCCTGCTTCGTGCTTCGCTCTTCGCGCTTCGTGCTTCCTCGTGCGTTACGCACCCTTAGTAGTGGTCACTGCCAATGGTCGCAGGCGATCAGTTGAACAGGCAGGTAAGTTGGTATGTGGATAGATAAGCAGGCTGGTGAGTGGGTAGACAATGAGTACTTACTGTTTACCATCCATTTCTTTACTTTTTACTGCTTATCATATCATGTGATATTATCAGTTGGTAGATCAAATCGCTAAAACACGTTGTAGGCTGTACTTTTCGATGGGAAGGGACAAGGAAAGTGACTAACAAGTTTATTACTTACTGTTTAACATTCAGTGCTTCACTTATTACTGCTTATCATATCAAGTGATATTATCAGTTGGTAGATCAAATCGCTAAAACACGTTGTAGGCTGTACTTTTCGATTGGAAGGGACAAGGAAAGTGACTAACAAGTTTATTACTTACTGTTTACCATCCATTTCTTTACTTTTTACTGCTTAGCATATCAAGTGATATTATCAGTTGGTAGATCAAATCGCTAAAACTTGTCGTAGGCTGTACTTTTCGATGGGAAGGGACAGGGGAAGTGACTAACAAGTTTGTTACTTACTGTTTACCATACATTTCGTTACTTTTTACTGCTTATCGTATCAAGTGATATTATCAGTTGGTAGATCAAATCGCTAAAACACGTCGTAGGCTGTACTTTTTGTAGGGAAGGGACAGGGGAAGTGACTAACAAGTTTGTTACTTTCTGATGACATCATCAAAGTGCATGGGGCATGTGATGACGTCATCAAGACGTCGTGCCAATTACAAGGGGCTTCCGACAACGTTATCGGGACGTCGTGCCCAGGTCGTGCCAAGTACATAGGGCATCTGCTGACGTCATCAGAACGTCGTGCCAAGTGCATACGGCATCTGATGACGTCAGCAGGACGTCGTGCCAAGTACACAGGGCATCTGATGACGTCATAAGGATGTCGTGTAAAGTACACACGGCATCTGATGACGTCATCAGGATGTCGTGTAAAGTAGACAGGGCATCTGATGATGTCATCAGGATGTCATGTAAAGTACAGAGAGCATCTTATGACGTCATCAGGACATCGTAAAGTGAGTCGCGCGTCACTTGTAGCGGGCGGAACAAGTCGATTACTTACTGATTATCATATCAATCCATCCTATTGAAAAAATATTGAAGATTTTCCAGAGATATTACTTCGTAATATCAAAAAAAAGTGAACAATTCTATCAAAAAGGGGTCTTCCAAGCGAAAGAGGTTTGGTTGGCGTCAGAAACGTTCCAACAAAAAAGGAACAATATTCAAGTAGGATGATGAGAGTCTACAAAAAGTGAACAATATTTTCTGAGACTGATTTTCTCGGCCGATACTTCTTAACAGCGAAAACAAACCGTTGTGGTATTTTACGAGGAAGAGTTTAGTGTCTTTCGGAGAAAGGGCTTCTATTCGATTCACGAGATTTTACGGGAATACCCTTGCTCAATGCTGTAATTCTATTCTATAGCTTCGCTTTTCCTTACAGCTAGACCTAACAGTCTGTCTAGGTCTTTACGAAATCATCTTCTATTCTGATGGTAAGTATTAGGTTTACAAGCACATACATTTTAACGGTTCTCGCGTAGTCAGGACCATTTTTTGAACCACAAAGCGCTTCCGTGTAGAACACCGCAACGATTTGTTTTCGCTGTTAAGAAGTATCGGCCAAGAAAATCAGTCTCAGAAAATATTGTTCACTTTTTGTAGACTCTCAGCATCCTACCTGAATATTGTTCCCTTTTTGTTGGAACATTTCTGACGCCAACCAAACCTCTTTCGCTTGGAAGACCCCTTTTTGACAGATCAATACTGCGTTTGTTTATGCCACTCCCATGTTAGAGGCAGGATCCGGGCAGAATTTCGATTCTGAGATTTCCCGCTAAATCGGTGCTCTTGCTACAGGTAGCCCAAGTAACATGCGAAAACTGCGTAAAAACCGGCCTTGTTCAAGTTATTCCAGCCACTTCCTTTTGCCGATGATCCAGAAAAGTCAGAAAAGTGTGGCCATCGTCCATATTTTAGCGGTTGTCCACGCATTCTTCAAAAGTGCTATGTAATTATCGGTCATTCCAGGCATGATTATCATGCTGTGAATACCGCAATCCCTGACTTTGAGGCTCTTTTCTCCAGAACTAAGGACTCAGAGTTCGTAAAACGTTCAGAAAATGTTCAGCTAGGCCAGCCCATTCTATTTACCCAAATTTCGGCAGTGTCACATTTTGACCGGACCTTGTCTTTAAGCAAACATCCGAACATCCGAATTTTCGAGATTACTGAAAAAAAAATCTTCAGAAAATATAAGTGAATCGAGACACTGATCAAAAAAAGCTTCCGAAAAAAAGAGGGAAGAAGAAGAGAAAAAATGTAAACAGAAGGATTGCGCGCTCCAGTCCAGTTTTCCTGCGCTATTGGCTGCTAACAAAACTAGTCCGAAATCCCTCTCCGTCGCGCATCTCATCTATGCCGAAAATTCCTAAGGCTGGAAAGAACCACTGCTATAGTAATTTCTTCGGGTTTTTGTGTTTTTTCTTAACTTCTGGTACATACACCATCCGGAAGCCCTATTTCTGTGGGAAACTCGTGAACCAAAATTATCGTGAACGCTGCCTTTAAAAAGAATGCGTTAACGTTGACTTTTGAATGTGGAAGAATCGAACGCTACGAAGGATGATAGTAAGACAGTCAAGCGTTTTAGCTTACTCAACAGTACCTCCTTGATATGATTATCTGCTGTTATCACAATCTGCCGTGCTTTTGGGGTTTGCCTTGCGCTGGAAGTAGCAACTTCGGGCTCTTCTGTAGTTCTTTCTGGCTGTTTTTCATGCGCTCTTCCGGCGTTGATGTTACAGTGTGCCCCTCCACTATCGATTCCTAGTGAAAACTGAGACACATTTTCCATTGTGAACATTGCCTTTAAGCATATTCCACAGTTTTTCTGTCGTTCGACGCCGGCGGTGGGCAATCGCGGCGGAAATTAGGCCTGTGAGAACTACTCGCGGCGCGAAATAGGCCTACGAGAGCTACATACTTGCCCACATTGGCGTTTTCGTCCCTTTTTTCTTGGATAGCGCGGCATTGTACCAAAAACACATTGCAATACGGTTTATTTCCCACGGTTTTCGTTTTTCCTCCGGTCTGCTTTGATTCCAGCTGAGTTATTCGAAAACCTCAATAAGAAAACTCTGACAGGACCCTTCTCCGAATCGGAGTTAAAGAACAGGCAGCTATTGCCCCTATTCCCTTGTTTGTGAGGGTTGAAGGTACACTGTGTTGTTTCAGGTATCGCAGGTTAAGAACGCTTCCCTATGTGATAGGTATTTGCACTCCTGGAACGATCTTCTCTGTTGTTATAGCGATTCTCGGTTGGATGTACCTGAATGACGATATGCTCAGCCTATGTAATGTGGTTGTTGGTGAGTTTCCAAACGCCTGAAAATTAAAATTTAAAAATGATAACTTTTGCTTTATAGAGTCGGCTCGTTAGCTGATCTTTTACTCAGGCGATCGTCAGCCCCGAGCAGCACCGAATAGGATTCGAAGCCGTATGACAGCTTTCCTCGTTCGCCCAATATCGGGGCCACTGCTGCCGCTGTCCGGTCCACTGCTGTTGTCCGGGTTCCTCTAGTCCGCCCGGACAGCAATAGCAGTTTTCAGCGAGATTGTGAGAACGAAACGAACTGTCAGGCGGCACGGGGCTGGGGCTCGTCTGAGAACCACGCTTGCTAGTGCTGATTAGAAATCGGGGTCCATTTGTCGATTTTTCAAAGGTTCGGACTGATTCGGTTCAAAGCTTCTCATTGGGGGAGAGTTTTGCCGGCCAAACGCGGTATTCGGTGATTTCTAGAATGCTGCGATGAAATCGCCCTAAAGCTACTCCGTAGGGGTGATTTAGACTTCTTAAAGGCATCGTTCGCGCTGAAAATCAATTTTCAGTTTTCAGGCTCAATTTCATGATTGAGCCCGGTAGACCACAGTGGTAAACTTTGGCGCGTCAAAAACGTTGGGCGATGAGGTAGGAAGGCGACAAAGATGAAGATCCGCCACCAAATCTCACCAGTCATCTAGCACTTTTTCCTAGAATGTTGTGACCGTAAGACAACATCAAAAATAGTTACGGCACGAACTCCACATGCAGGAAAACCCCGAAAATGGCAGTGACGACGACTCCAAAAGCAGAAAAACTTCAAAAAGGATTTTGGCGCGAAATTCAAATTCGTATTTACAATGTGTTCCGATTGACTTTTCTTCACAAATAAAGGTTTTTCATGAGCCCCTTCGAAATTTTATTTCACTAGAGAGGCCAAGCTACACAAAAACATGAAAAAATAATATACGGTTTTCTGCGCGTACGATGCCTTCAACATAAATCTGCCGTCCGCTTACAGACTTGGATCATGGTACGTTACGTTGGGTTTACGGAGTCTGGTGGACGTCTCAGATTTGTCTCAAAACTCTTCTGTGGAGGTTTCTTGAGACGTCGGAAACGGAGTCTGGGTTCATTAGTTATTTCGAATTACTAAGAAAGGTTCCGTGCTTGCCTGTCTTGAACCCTGGGCTGATTATGAACGTACTTGAATTTATTTGACCTACATGTTTTTCTCATGCTATGTAAATATTAAAAATGAGTGTTCATCAATTACAAGCAAATTTTTACCATTTATACAGGTTATCCGAGAAGTTGTGCAGTGCACCCCAGAGAACGAACAGGAGTCTGGGAGTCGTCTCTCGTCATCCGGAAAACTGTGCACGACACCCCGGAGAGTGAGCAGAAGTCCGGGACTCGTTGCTGGTCATCCGGGAAATCTTGCTTCCGAGAGAAAGCACTGTGGTTGGGAAGAAATGCAATCCAACAAAAAAAGAATAATATAGAAGGTCCCACGTACAACTACAAATAATGTTCAAAGGCAGCGTCCACGATTGGTCTCGTTTTTAAGTTTTCAGTGTGAAACACTACGCCGGCTGTTGCTGGAGGGGATACTGTCGAAGAAATCAATAAAAACGACGGCGGAGTGAAGATTTCATTAGTCCACTACGCCTGGACCAATAGCAATCCCCCAATGTGGTGACTTTAAAGAGGCAGCCAACCTGAGGTCGGTGACGCCTAGATGCCTCCTATGGTTGCCACCTAAGAACGAGAATCATTCTCGAAGAGTAGCGTTGAACGCAAAACTCTCACGGGTCGACGTATTTGAACCAGCACCGCACCTTCCTTCGAATCGGATGCGCAACACAGCGCCTTGGACCACTAGGCCACATCTTCATGTGTGGGGGACTCTTTCTGCTTTCCTAAATACACTCCCTCCACAGTTCTTCGTATTCATTGCAATTTTGATCGAACTAGCAGTAGTAAATATGGGTTTCGGGAGCGTGCAAATGTGTCTATCTTTCAGACTCAATAAGTTTTCAACCTTGGATGATGGGATTTCGGAATTTTATAACTTTGTAAAATCATCAAAGCGAGAGAATGTTAGATTCAAAAAACGATTTTGAAAAATTTTTGTTGGATGACCACTTACCACTAAACCACGATACACAATACTTCGTAGTATGATTTTCGAGGAGCCAACCTCGCGTTTTTTTTTCACAACGTACCAAAAAGTTCAAAGGATTTTTTCAAATTATGAACTATTTTTATGCTTACTCTGTTTCACGCTTCCCAGTCCACATAGAAAGAAGTGAACTTGAGGGGAAAGAGGAAAACTAAGTTTAGATAAAAGCCGCACTTAGATGAATTATTATACAGCATATACGCGGATAACGTAAGTTTCATGCATTTTCTGAAAAACCAAACCGTTTTTCAGCCATCTTTCTTAGATGGCTTTCTAAGCAAATCTGATTTTATTTGTGGTGAGCGATTATTGAAAAAAATCTGAAAATGGTTGAATATGTCCACAGCAACTTCTAGGAATTGGAAGTTGAGCTTAGTATAGGACTAAAGCACGTGAAATCTATAAAGGAGAAGGATTCATGACAGCTACGTACAATTCGACGTTAATCTCCCACTAAACTTCGCCAGGAATCATTGAAACATCAATAAAACCTTCGAACGTTTCGCCTGTCATTCCTACCAGCTGGCAGCGGAGCTGGATGGCCGTAGCCGAGACGTGATTGACCCAGTCACCACGCAGTGACAGCAGGTTGCTGCCACCTTTCGGGGGGATTGCTACTGGCCCTGACCTCAGCCCGCCCCGCCCCATTCTGACGAGCTTGTGGCGCCGCACACGTTTTCGATTGCAAATTGCCAAGCAACTCTGCCGCGTCCAGCCTGACCGATTCGCGCACATTTCGCCATTAACGCGCGCTTTCGGAAACTAGCAGGGCCCGTAAGCTCCTCCACACCCTGAGCGTTAGAAAAATCTATTTTAGCTATTTCTGAACGCTTTCCTTCGCTGTTGCTTTCCTATTCGATAGCTCACGACCGAGCACCCTTATTTTTGAGTCGAACTCGCATATGATATTCATCCCGAACACAGCCTTTGATATTTCCGAAGTTGAAGTTCGCTGTGTCTAGCAAAAAAACGAACAGCTGGAGGAATCTCATTTACTACAAGTTCATGCTTTCCACGTAGGAAATCAGTAAGCGAGGTTATTTCTCGTACTCTTGCTACTTTCTTGGAAGAAGTCACAAGGTTTGCAGGCCAGGTGTGACAAACGGTTCGGTTTTTTTTTGTTAGAAATAGAGAACATCAAACCTAGAAATTACTGCACATTTTTCGTAGATGCAACGTGGAAACCTCTATTTAGTTCTTTTTTGTTAAGTTGCATTTCTTACTGACCAAACCACTTTCTCTTGGAAGCCCTCCTTATTCATAGAATTATTATCCATGTTCACAATTCCACGGAAGACTCAACCCGTCGAGGCGAATGCAGTTGATTTGGTTTCCACACGTTGAAGCAAGTCTGGGACGAATTCTCAGAATCTTGACATTCCATGAATATCATTGGCATAATTTTGAGCACCACGATGATAGCAAAGATCGGGCTATTTCAGGTCTCCCTCCTGGAATCTCTTCGTTGTGGACATTCGCTGAAGTTGTCATAAATATTCTCGTGCTGATCGTTTACTTGGCCATCTTCGTCATTTTGAAAATTAACTGTACGTTTTTTGCAGTCCATTCCACAAAGACAGTGCCCACGATAAAATCCGAGAAATAGGCAGTTAGGGAATTTATCGCAACCATAACGTTGGAGAAACCGAGGAAAACGAGCCCACAATAGCTCCATAAAATCTCAAATTCTAAAGCAGTCCACTAGCCACGTCCCTTCCCGGATTTGCATTGAATCCGTGGAAGTGGGAGTTTGGCGAGTCAACAGTGTTTCGGCTTTGGTACTTTGTTGGACCATTTCGGGCCCGCTTTACTCGGTTTTTCAACGTTGTAGTTGTGGGTAACCCTTTCCCCCCAACTGCCTATTTTCGACACAAACGAAGCATGTTCGCATCACGGATGTCGTAAAGCGCTCCCTACGCATACTCACTCAGTTTCGCTGACATCAGTATGTTCTGCGAATTCTAATTCAACCCTGTGAAAAAGGAAACCCTCACGTAGTATGAGTCAGCTTGAGCTATCGCTCTGAAGTAATATGACAGTATATGGCAATGTAAACTCCAAAGAGACACGTATCTGGTTGAACTTTATCGATGAAAATCCCTTTCGAAATCGAGAAATCGTTCGCGCAACCGTGAGGTTACATTCGAGAACAACAAGCGAAGTCGACGGCAAAGGATCACATCACAGCATGAAACCGTGCAGCTGGACCAATATTGTTTACCACTGTAGACGGAAGGGTCTTTATTTTTTTTGGGGGGGGACTCTAATTTTTTGGGGTAGGTTCGTTATTTTTTCGACCTACATATCTGAAATGACGTGAATATAGCTGGGAGTTAGATTTTACGAGGTTAAATTTTCTGGTGTATTGATTTTCGCTATGGGATTTTTAGCCGTATCGAGCATTACGCAAAGTCGTTCCAAAGGTCAGACTGACTGTAGCGCAGCATTGAGCAACACAGTCGTCAACGTATTGAAAACTAGTCTGAGAGTTTTGGCCGAGAAATAGCCGCGAAATAGCCCACCAGGCTCCTGGTGGGCTGTTTCAGCTTTTCACTAAAAGGAGAGGGAATGGCGGAGAAATAGGCAAGAAATGACCGAGAGATAACGAGAAGCAGTCAAAAGTAGCCAAAACGCAGCCGTCGCCGGCTCGCCGAGCCGCCATCTAGGGCCGGCAGCGGTTGGACGAGGCCTTCAGAAGCTGAGCGAGGTCCAAGTACCTCAAACTTGGATAATAGAACCGACGGAGGAGTTTACATCTGAATCATGCCTCTGGAGCCTAAGAAAGGAGGCAAGATAGATGTAGAGGAAAAAAACTTGATAAAGCCCGTTTCGCCTCTTCCCGCAGACGAACTTTACCAAACAAATCTGCCGAGGCTCCTCAGTGAGGAACAGAATTGTCGATGAGAAAGATTATTGAGAAGAGAAATTCGAGCGAGAATTGTTGGCAAAGAGCTACATGGGATATTACGTGAAAAGAGGCAAGAAAATGGTGGAAAAAAAAGTAAAGAAAAAAGAGTCCAAGGGTTGGGGGGGAAGAACTAGTGAGTCCAATCAGAATGGAATCGATAGAGTCAAACCATGTCGGTAGTCAAGCTAATTGTGGTATGGGGGAGGAATCGGAATCACGATTAGGGTATAACTATCTCTAACGCTCATAAAATAGCAGCAAGAACTTTCTTGATGTTATTGTGTTCATTTGGCAGAAGAAATTTTGTTTGCAGTAATGAATTCAGAAGAGTACCCATTATGCAAAAGAGAGTTTTTCAACTCTTTCAATTTGTCAATAAAAAATACCACCTCAGAAAACCTGGAGAGCCTTATTTCCCGGCTATTTCGCGGCGAGCATTACTATGCGGCTCTTTTGCGGCGAGCATTATTTAGCTATTATTTCGCGGCTATTTCGCAGCTATTTCTCGGCCAAAACTCTCAGAGCTCTTAACGAGGAAACCTAGTTGTTTGGGTACTGTGTAAATAGTATGTATAGTCGAAGTGGAATTGTTCGTCTGTTCGAGGTATTTATATTTTCCCGCTTCTCTATGTGTTTCCATAATTGAAGAAAATAGACGAACAAATTCTGCGCCGATTGTACTACATAGATGGTGTTGCTATATGTATTAAATTGTGCGTGTAAAATTTCGAACTCTTTGTGTTTAGTTAACCCAGCTGCTAACAAAGAGCATCGACGAGTGGTTCGACGACTGACGGTGTTAGTCATTGTGTTCGTCTTCTCATGGTTTATCGCCCTTCTAGGTGATTTGGTAGCGTTATATTTAGACTTGAATTTCACTATAAAATAATAATTGCTGCGTACAAGGTTAATTTCAAAAGATCGGGTTATAACTTTTTTCGCCACCGAAACAACGAGCGTCAACAGCTACAATAATATACAACGAGCATTTTTTGAAAGTTGTGCGCGGAGACGCTACCACGCCCACATTTGGCAGCGTTTCCGTGGACAAATTTTGAAAAATGAAAACTTAAAAACGCTACCGCAATGCTAAAAGGCTGTGGTGCGGTTGCGGTCGACACACTAAAATTACGGTGGGAAACGTGACGATTTGCCAGATTTCGTCATCGATCGACGCCACAACTGATTTTTTGAGTGAGATACGGTTTTTCCTAAAGCCCCTATTTGTGATATTTGAAGAGTCAGAAACAAGAATAAAGCGGAAACAAACAAGAAAAAATATCAAAAACCGCAACTCACCTAGAAATCAGCTGTGCTGCCGCTCCATGACGAAATCTTGCAATGTGTCAGGCTTTCCACCGTAGTTTTAGTGAGTATACCGCAACCGAACCATAGCCTTTTAACATTGTGGTAACCTGTATGGCTTTTGGTCTGATTCTCGGAGAGTTGCGATAAGCATAAGGTAGTTTGGTTGGTAGAGCATGATTCCGTTTTCCGATAACCAAAGGATTACGGAATGTTACGATTTCCATTTGAAAGTTTACCTACCGCAACCAACCGTAACCATTATCATAAAAGGGTAGTGGATTCGTGATCAGCGCCTCAAGGAACCCTCCTTAGTAGTGCTTCATCCAAAACGAATTCAAGCCCCGTACGAGAGTTGGGCAGCACAAATTTCGATCGTAAACATCCAAAGAATGTTTCCTAGTGTAATTTATTCCCGTTCATCGCGTGCGTTTGCGCGTGTACGCTGCGCCCCCTTCTCCCCATACTTTCCCGCTGTCTCTAACCTCGCTCCGCACAAGCACGCGAGGGAAGAAAGGAAATTTCGCTCGGAACCAGAGGATATCTCTTTTCTATCATTGATATACATAAACTTTGGGGAATCTCTAGTGAGCCTGCGATTCGGAATACATATCACCGGCAGCGAAGCGTTGGGTCTTGGTGAAGTATAACTGGTGGGGTTTGCGAGAAGTTCCCAATTTATAGTTCCTCATGTCAGTGCAAAAAATGCATTCTAGTTGAACTTATTTGCGTGAGCTTTAGTACAAAGTGGACGCTCGGAGTGTGGGGCGATCAGTCGTGAGAAAGACGTGAGGTCTGGGGGAGGCGATTCGAAGCGAGGACATGTTACCAAGGGTTTGTATCTCTTGAAGCGCCCAAAAGGAAACTGCCCAGAAGCTTGAGTTCGATTTTTGAGGTTTTTTTTTGGAGAAAAACAAAAGATCGTAGGGGTCTTTTTTCAAGGATGCTCCCAAGACTGTCCGGCATGTCTCTCGGCTTACTTTGTCTTTATATTTTATAATTAATTATACTTTATCCGAATTTCCAATGATCCGCTGTGGGGCAGATACAAAGTAGAAACGCTTCCGACATCGTATTTGCGCTTCTAATAACTTCTTTCTACTTGTTGCAATCAATTTTTCATCGTATACGATGACAAAAGTGCAAACCTTCGAAATCAAAATCTTTCAGGTGCGCAAGTTCTTTCTATGCTACCCGTTCCAAAGGATGTATTGCCCTACCTCCAATCAAATATGGTATGTCAATTTATTAATTCATTCATCGTTTTGTACTTTTTTTAACCCACGGAAGTTTGTATTGAACGGTAACATTCAGAGTTTCTGATCAAATATGCATAATAGAGTCAGGATCGAGAAGAAACTCTCATGGTTCACCATTCGCAAGCGCGCAATCCTCTAAAAAAAGCAAAGCAAAGCTTTACCGATCGAAAATGTTATTTCTTTGACTTTGTCATGATTGAGATGATTCGTAGAAGACCAATAGATAGTGAGCATTTCCAGGCGGATTCTCTCATTTTTTAAAATGTTTTGTAAGACGTGATGAACAAATCAAGTCATGAAGTCTCAGACGATTCTCGGCCTTGAGCCGCACCGAACAGGAATCGGAGCCGCCTGACAGTTCGGCTCGTTCTCCCAATCTCCGAGCTACCGTTGTTGCTGTTGGGGCCAACCGGAGCAGCCCGAACAGCGACAGCAGTGGCCCTGAAAGCAACAGCAGTGGCCTGGGCAGCAACAGAAGCCGACTCGCAGATTGGGAACACGAGCCGAACTGTTAGGCGGCTCGGGGAAAATAATCGCCTGAGGGTGCATTTATCTAGAAACCAACTCGGAATTCCACTTGTTTCACGTTTAAAGGGTCTTCATGGTTGGAATATTCCTTTACATACTCGCTATTAACACACTATTGTGTATAACGATCAGACGCTTTCCATGCATAATTTCAGATTTTCTTCGCCTGTATCTGCTTCTCTCAGAACTTTTACGTTTGTATTTGGCGGTCGTTTGATTACCGAAGAGCTTTCTTTGAACAACTGAACGCGATGTGCTGCAGGCCATCCAAGAGCAATTCTGTAAAAAGGCCGGCGTACTCGATATCTATGGATAGAAGAACTCAGGCGTGGACACGTGCCCATTGATCAAGTTGCATGTGACATTTGTCCCATTCACGATTTGAATAAAAGCTTTCTTCAAACCCATTCCTTATCAATGCATTCAAAATCAGTGAGAAGTTCAAAAACTGCACTGCACTGCATAAAGGAAGTAAATGAGCAATAGAAAGTTGAAATTTCCAAAGCCGAAAATTCAAAGGATTCCGTTGTCCCAACAACAATTCTACAGAGAGTGCGTGGGCGCTGTGAGAGTACAACATTTCGTCCACTTCTGGTGCGTTCTCCTCAATTTATTCGTCATTTCAGTTCTTCCCGGAAACCAGGTTGTCATTCCCACGGTCGCCGATGTATATTAGATAATAAAAAAAAGGTGACGTGCACAGACCGACTGTTTGTTTACATCGACGTTCTACTTACTATTCCTGCCGTAGATGCTACCAAAACAATCACACTGAAAAAACGAATTCTATGCACAGGCACCAGGATTTAGTATTAGGCTTTGCATAAATTTCTGTCCAACAGAAAATATTTGGGTTGTTTGTAAACATTTGTTTCATTAGGATTATTAGACCACAGGGGTCATTCTGAAGTGTATAAAGCACAGCAAGTAAGTCTCGATGTACACATCTATTCCAAGCTATCCCAGAATTCAGTTCTTCAATTATCATGAAAATCCTACATATCTCGTGTTCAGAATGCTTTGGTTGTTTGCACTATACACATTCATTAGTGCATCGAACGCGTGCTTCTGCTCACCATCAAGAACTACAAAGGAGTCGTTCTGCATCGCTGGCTGGGGTACGTCCCTGCGCACTCCTCGCTGGTCGTCTTGAGGCGTCAAACACTGAAGAGGATGGGCAGGTCAGAGGGAACGGCTCAGCACCGCTGTCAAACGACCTCGCTCTTCAGGACTAACTGCGGTGCTGAGCAGTTACGCCTGATTTTTCGCCCTTTTCATGGATTGACTCCTAGGGACTACTACCGCTTACTCCTTGTTACCTAAAATTTCACAACTTCATAGAAGACTCAGTTTGCCTACCCTACACGTCTTAGATTAACAAGACCCTTCCAAAAGTGGGTTCACGGCTGCTACCCTCAGGCGTTTCACCATGAGAAAACAATGCAGAAATCATATGGTGTTGAAAACACCAGTGAAGTCTGTTTTCTCAGCTGTTGTGAATCAAGTGGCACCGTTTCTTTATAAATAATGATCCACTTGGGGTTCCAAGCAGCAGTGCTGTAATTTTTTCTTTTTTTTTTGTGTTTGAAATTCTTTCTTCGTCTCTCTCTGTCAGATCCTGAACAATGAAAACTGTTTCAATGGGCGCAGCAGGAGTGCATAGCAGTTCCCCTCAACAATTCAATTTCTATGAATTCCCTAAGTGCATAGAACGGCTCCGCGAAATGCACACAAAATGGTGTATTCAATGAAAGATTGACTGTTGGACTATTCCATTCCGTATCCACTCGCGCTTACATCCTTCTTCGAAGGCAGCATACAGGCTCGTAAACGTGATTGAGATAACTACGGAAATAGAATGATACGGCCCAGATTACAACGCCTACGCATTTTGAAGTGACAAAAACGACCCACAATGCCGCTACATGAGTTGGAAATTGGCCTTGCCCTGTATTTTCACGTCCCTGTGTTTGCCCTTTTCCTGCAACGCAAGGTTGCTGGGTCATCTTCGGCGTCGGTACTGTTGGTGAATTGCCTAACCAGTGAACCACACACGTCACTGACGGCGAAGATGGTCCAACAACCCTGCGTTGGACGAAAAGGGCAAATACAGGGGGCGTGAAAATACAGGGCGGGGCTAACTTCTGGCTTGTGTAGCGGCATTGTGGGTCATTTTCGACACTTAAAAATGCGTAGGCATTATGTTGTAAGCCATACGGCTCCATCCACATTGTTATCCCGACCACGTTTACGAGCGTGTATGCTGCCTTTAAAGGCGCAGTCCAACCTAGGAATCGTTTCCCAGTTTTTCTGCTCAGCTTTGGAAGAATGTCACGATTATCACAATGATGACTCCAGAATAGCTCTGAACCCACTAAGAACAAAATTATAGCCCCTACAACTTTGTGAATTTGAACAGCGGGAATTTTTTGGACGAGCTGTCGCGGGCGTGGTTTTCCTCGTCATTGAGAGCGAAAACTTGTCGACAGGCGCTACCCATTTTTTTCTGTTTTTGGGACGTGTTCTACTTTTCCGCGTTTTTTCTCGCTTATTTGAGCGAACTGAGATTTCGCGCCTGGCAGGGTTGCTATACACGGCGGCCGGAGTATAATATCAAAAATTACTCCTGAGGTTGGACTGTGCCTTTTAGCCGGGATCACATTTCCAACGAAGAGGGAGACGATGCAATCTTTATCATCAAAAATGAGCGAAAATCGACATGCCCGTTATGCACTGTGGCTGGTAGCGACAAGTATGATCTCGACCTTATACCTTTTACAGAGTCCTGGCGTTATGTGATTATTAAAACTCAAATCGACGCGCAGCGCGATTTCTGTCAGAATCGAGTGAAAATCTTCATTCGCACCGCACAGCGATGGATTCTCAAAAAAAGGGGGGGTAAGCGTTATGCCCGAAATGGGCGGGGCAGGGGCGGAGTTGGCTGTCACCATGTGCCCAGGTGGCCGGTCGTGAACGAGGTGCGAACGAAGGTGAGAGGAACCCAATTATAGCGTCGCTCTCACTACAGCCGTTTGGACCAACTAACGAGCTACTCAAGCCAATCGATCCAATTTTATAAAGGTTGCTATAAAGGTAACTATTGCTAGAAACATCTCATTACCAATCTTGTATTATCATTAACATCATTAAATATTATGTACACTTTTAATAACAGATGTCCCTCCATAGGTTCCATTACAAATACTACAGCTTCCAAAAAAAGAACTACACAGATTTTTCCCGAGTTATGGTGGAAAGACGCTTTAATTGCCCTCTTTTGCGTTTTCGCCCCTTTTCCCCTGAATAGCAGCGGTATTGTGCCAAGTGACTCAAAAATTCGAAAAACCGAATAGGTTACTAATGACTCGATGTGAAAAAAAAGAACATTATCTCAACCCTCGAATGAATCAAATATGAATCGAATAATTGAAAAAAAGGAAAACTCAATTCACTAACAAGGCAGTCTTGCTCACACACCATTGAGTTCCAGAGCGCAATTTTAACATATTGTAGGGGAAGGACAGTGCTCCAATATTTCATACTCAGACTCGGCTCAATGCCTAACAGGGAACTACTTTAAGTCATACAAACCATTCCAAATAAAATGCACTCTTCTAGAACCATTTTTGGACGTAAAATCCGAATATGCCCATCGCAGCTGCCTGATTTTACTCTGAAAGAAGTTATGAGCGTTTTTAAAGCTTTGCGGTGAGGTACTACCCCTATGAAACTTTTTAGGTTTTTTTTTAATTTTTCGGATTTCGCTAAAAACGTGTATGTAGGGGTAATCTGGCTGAACACGAATCTGGGGTTCGCTTGTCGGAATCGTAAGGTTTACTGTAGGTTACGGTAGGTAACATGCCATTTAGGAGGCAAAACCTAAATTAATAATTCGAAAATCGAAAAATTTCTGCAACCTCGCCCCTAAGCTTCTGCAACCCCGCGCCAAAATACAAACTCGTCCAGATTGATAGTACTAATATGGTCCCTTTGGCTGGTTTTTGATGCATCCAACGAGGTGAACGTTCCAGTTTAGGCTGTAAGAGTATATCGGCTTCTCTATGTCAACCGTTTTGTTGCTAATATTCGCTGTTTCAACCGCGCGCCGTTAAACTCGTCCACTTTCACCTGATAACAAAATAACCGTTACTCCTCTATTTGCACACAGTTTTCGTTCGTTTTTTTTTGTCAGTTCCCAATACAACCAGCTCCACACCTTTGATTTATGTCATAAAATCGATACCATTTTTGAGCATGTCTGCTGCCTTTAAACTATTTGTCTGGGAGTGATGCGTCAAGACAGGCCCTGAACACGATTATGAGGTCCGTTTCCGAGTTTTCGAAGGTTTACTGCGCTTTGTGGAGGGTAGAATAGGTACGAAAATCAGAGAAAAAAGCCTATAACCTCTTTCACAATGAGTCTACGCAGCTGCGATAGGCATATTCGGACTTTACGTCCAAAAATGGTTCTATAAAAGTACATTTCATTTGAAATGGTTAGTATAACTTTAAGTAGTTCTCTTGTAGGAGATTTACAGAATTTTTTTTCAAGCACGTTTAATTTATGTACTGTCACAGACCTACAGCAACCACAACATGGTTCTCCAAATTGCTACGGGAAGTTTAAAGCTGTCCCTAGTAAGTAGATCACATATTCTGGAGAAACGAAGTGTGAAACTTTTGAACAAATAGGATATTCAAATCCCGAATATTCGAAGTACTCCTGTATTCTTGCTATTAATTTGATTTGGTTTCAAGTCTACTGTACCCAGTAGACTTGGAACCAAATCGAATAACTCCTTTACGATTGATATTGTCCTATCTCACCACACTTTATTTCTCTCCTTTCTCCCCTCGTCAATTGGCTTGAATGGCTCGTTAGTTGGTGGACGCTGTCGTAGTGAGTGCAGCGCTATAATTGCGTTCCTCGCGCCTCCGTTTACGACCGGCCACCTGGGCATTTGGTGACAGCCGACTCCGCCCCGCTCCGCCCATTTCGGGCATAACGCAGCACACCCTCAAAAAAAAAGCCATGGGCATCTTCTATACTTCTGCTGCGCAGAGCCAACGCAGGCGTCTAGGGTTCAACAAATTAAATTTCGTGTATTTTATAATTCTGTGTCTTAAAGACAGTTTATAAAAACCAAACCTCTCCAGCCGCTTCGCGGCTGGAGCGATTCTGTGTCTTAAAGACAGTGTTCACGATGAAAATCTTTTTTCTGTTTCTCCTCCTATCTTTGAAACGGCCCCATGCTGACTCCAATGATGTCTCTGAAGTCGTACAGGACCTTCTGAGAACGGAGTTATGGTTCTCACAAATTGAACTAAGGAAACATGGTGGACGAGTTGTCCGAAGCTTGTAACTTCCGTCTTTTGCTGCCGATGTATGCGAGCTGATCTGAGTAAAGAGAGAAGTGGAGAATCAAGGGAAGAACGGGGCTAATGATTGGAAATTATCGCTCATCTTACGATCTCGAGCATTCATTCGTTCACATCGGTGGGCGTGTGCTGCGCTTTTGGGGTTTGCCTTGCGCTCAAAGTGGCAACTTCAGGCTCTTTTGCGACTCTTCCTGGCTCGTTTTCATGAGTTCTTTCGACGTCAACGTTACAGTGTGCCCCTCCACTACCCATTCCTAGTCGAAACTCAAACACATTTTTTATCGTGAACACTGCCTTTAAACTGAAGCAAACTAAGGAGCAAACGGGTAAGAAAATCGCTTAACTTACTGAGCGATTTGACCGAAGATTGTCCGACCAGTGCATTGTTCTGAAGTGCATCGGCATAGAAGATCGTTATAATAGTTATGGCTATTTTTGTAGTGTCGCACGTCAAGGTCCTTGGTACGAAAAATAACAATCAAGTGTATGTCGCTGATGATATCACCTACATTGTGAAACAAATGAACGTTTTTAAGGTGAACTGTTTGCATTTCTCCTAAGGCATATTTCATAGTTCTCACCGCAAGCTCTGTATGCGCGTGACGTGCGGAAAGCGCGGGGGATTAGGTAAAGCTCTCACCACGCGGCACGCGCGGGACGCCTATTTAGCGCCGCCATAGCGGCAGCGCCCCAACCGCCGGGGCGGTTTCACCATTCGAATCAATACTCGCTTCTCAGTTCAAGTCCTCTCCATCATAAATAATTCTAAAACTATCCTACGCTACCGTATACGCAAATACAAGTCAGGAGTTTCTGTGCATGTCACAGTTGAGGCCTAACGTTAACCCGCACCGCCATGGCGGTGCCACCGGAGATTTCATACTTGTTTCACGTGAGTACCGCGCTCGCGGTGAGGACTATGAAGGATACCTAAACCAACACCACTATAATGAAGTTGGCCCGTTCAGACACCACCAAACGTCGAGCAGTTGCCCCCTAATGTCCACACTCCCGCGACTGATGCAGCATGTGGGATCAAACTGCAAACTTCTAAAGAGTATCTACTCGCTGGTGAGACTATTTCCATTATTGTCCGCGTCTTCCCTCTATGTTAACCCAACAAAGTGTGAGAGTACCTATACACAACTGAATGCATTGTAACATGGATGAAGTAACTCTGTATCAGCATTTTCTGCAGTAGCATTGGAAACTGCGTGTAGATGTATTTGTTACAGGTGCTGTGTCACAGGATGGGATCTACTTTACATTCCGATGTGCACAAATAGTCGAGGATGGCGGAAACAACTTCACCGAATTTGGAATGCCTATCGAATGGGGTCATGTATCAGCCCCGACAAGATCGGCTCTTCGTTCCATCCACTGCTAAGCACACTGAGAAAGCGACGGTAATAAATATCAAAGATATGTGTTTTCTTGTGAACTGCAGAGTCTTGTTGTTTCGCAAAAAATAATAAGGAAAGAATTAAGAGTGGAGCCGTTTGGTTCATCATAATGGAATGCTCTGTTCCAAATGAGTCGGCCAACGAAGAGCCCGACATGGCGACATTTTCCCTCCGCGTCTTGGGTTGCTACATACTATCGTTCTCTGGGCCAAATTCCGGTCCGCATTTGCGGACTACGGCTATTGCATCATGCGACATGTATAATTCTGCTGGGACCACTTGGTCCCGGCACGATTCACCCTTCTCCCAGCACGATTATCACGTGTCGCGTGATGCGACTGCTGTAGTCCGCAATTTCGGACCGGAATTTGGCTCGGAGAACGATAGTGTGTAACCTCTGTTTCCGAGTGTGATTTATTTCTGTTCGTCGCGTGCGTCTGCATGCGTACGCTGCGCGTCTCCTCGCCACAGTTTCTCGCTGTCTCTACCATCGCTCCGCACAAGCGCGCGAGGGAACAGAGTAAATCTTGCTTGGAACCAAAGGATAGCTCATCATCCCGCATGTGTTGGATCTCTCACATAACCGCGTCATCATCGCTAGAGTGAGCGAGATGGCCCCTGTTTGAAAGAGATCCTATACAAGATGCTGTGTGAGTGTGTGAGGCAAATACACAGAGGAAAATTTCTGTCTCTTTGGGTTTGGAACACTTGGAACAGAGAACAGGGATGAGAGTTCACAGAGGTAGACTGCCAGAAAATTGCTTGGACGGCATGCAGTTTACCGCAATGTTAAACGCACATGGTGCTGTTGCGGTCACACACTAACCCTACCGTGAAAAACCTGGCTCTCTGCCAGATTTCATTATCGATCGACAGCACAGGTGATTTTCTGGGTGAGTTACGGCTTTACATTTTTTTCTTGTTTGCTTTGACATTATTTTTGTTTCCGACTGTTTAGGTATTGCGAATAGGGGATATTCTTAGTGCGTGAGGTAAATAAGCAGTTTGTTAGGGCTTCGAAGTTCCTTCTTCAAAATTCTGTTTTGAAATCGAAAAAAACGGCAAAGTCCTCCTCTCTCACACTAGAAAAGCCCCTAATCGTAATATTATGAGAGTGAGAAATAAAAATGAGACAGAAACAAGCATGAAATAAAGAAAACCAGTAATTCACCCAGGGAATCAGCTGTGCTGTTGATCGATAATGAAATCTAGTAAAGAACCAGGTTTTCCACCGCAGTTTTAGTGTGTCGACCGCAACCGCACCATAGCCTTTTAACTATGCGGTAAACTGTATGTAGTCGGATCAGAATTTCTAGTCCAGCCAATGAACTAAAAAGGGCGACAACTTTCGGTTCGTGGTAGTGCACTGCAGGAGCATCAGCTGTCGCGAACGAGTGCAACAACGCTAGATCACTCGCGCGGAATTATTTAGCTTATACCCAAATGTCCACTATTTCAGCCGTAGATAATCTAGACAAACCAATGTGATTATTTTCTAGTTAATAGTTTTTTTTATTCTAAATCCACGTATAATAGCTCATAGTCGACATGACGAAGCGTACCGCCGCTGACACAAGTTTAGGTTTAGTGCATGCTTTCCGCGACGAGCGAAAGTGACAATACAACTCGGCCATATCCAATTTTGCTTGATATAGATGACAATCACTAAGTCGCATTGCTGTTTGCGTAGAGTATGCACTAGGCGTTAGACTTCTTCAGAAAACTATGTTTTCGCCTCCTCATGCATAAGTCCTCCAATACACCGTGAGAACCATTTACCGCTTGTGCCATATCGACGTTCATAATAATATTTGCAGTCGCACTCAGAAACAACTGAAAAACAAGTACAGCGTTATCTGCTCTAAATTAGCATAATTCCGTGTGCGGTAAGAGAACCGGTCCAGAATCATAACAATTATAAAAAGAAACGAGCACAGCATTGCCGAACCAGAAATTTTCTTCTGCTTCTCTAGCTTCCTTATATAACACATACAGTCCAACACAACGAAAAAAAAAGCTTTAGAGCGCTTACGTGCTTTAAATAAGCATTCTGTAGCCATGGCTGGCTTGGTTCCAAGTATACCAGTGATCGCTAAGGAAATAACTGATAATCTTTTTCTGGGTTATGATTTTCCTGTTTCTTCCTTTTTAGGTTTTATTCCTCTGTGCTTATATTGTGAAGAGTTTAGGGGTATGGTGTTGTGAGGGGGACAGACTTGCGATTTTTTTCTAAGTTTCGGGTGTTGTTTTTGTACAAATTTTAAGAAAAAATAAAAAATAAGCCATCGATTATGATGGGATGTCCGCAAAGGTGCACCAAGCGCCCTAGTCAACTGCGAATTTCAAAGTTTTCCCAATTTGAAGAAAAAACATTTGGGGCCGGATTCATCAACGAAATTTGGGGTAATTTATACCCCGAGTTTAATTAACTCCACCCCATACCCTCCAAATAAACCCCAAATGCGATTCATCAACATTTACCCCGCGCGAGTATCGGATACTCCACCGACGTCTAATCAAGAACCTTTCGTGCAACCGCAACCACTGATGTAACGTTTAATTCTGAATCGATAACTGCGCGTCCTCATCAGTTTCGAAGTTTCCTTGTTTGGCAAACTTGACCATGTGACCTAGATTTTGCAAAGTACGTAAGGAGCACTATTTTTCGAACGGATTTATGCATGTTTCAGCAACTTTAGTCTGTATCGAATTAAAATTCGCACAATTTCAACATCGTTTTCCGCAGAGTTGGGCTTTTGTAATATTTTCGTTATGAGAGCTTCATGTTTTATTGTCCGTTTCTATATTTTTCATTCGTTCTCTTACTTTATTGATGCTGCTGAATAATATTTGTTTCAATTATCTAACTGCTAGGAAAGTGGAATTTAGAGATAAAAAGTTTATTCGGTTCTCATTGAAAGATTCCCTGCTTTTTGAGGCTGTGCAGCGGAATAAAATTTCTAACGTTTCAATTAGTCAAATATGTCGTAATGTGTACTATACTTTGACCGAATCGAATGATTCAAAGAATCATTCGACTGAAAAAATCGACTTCGTATTTTACGAAAAATCGAATATTCCCGAATTCTTCGAAAAGTCGAATAATTCGACTTTTCGAATCTGAAAATGTTAAAGTATAATGTGTATAGTTTACCGCATTGTTAAAAGGACCTGGTGCGGTTTCGGTCACACACTAAAAATACGGTGGAAGACGCCAGATTTCATTATCGATTGACAGCGCAGCTGATTCTCTGGGTGAGTAACGGTTTTTCTTGTTTGCTTCGGCATTATTTTTGCTTCTGACTATTATAGTATTACAAATAGGAGCTTTTTTTTAGTGTGCGAGAGAAATTTGCCATTTTTTTCTTTTTCAAAACAGAATTTTGAAAAAAACACTTCGAAGTCCGAACAAACGGCTAATTTCTCTCACTCACTGAGAATAACCCCTATTCGCAATATTTAAACAGTAAGAAACAAAAATAATACCGGAACAATTAAGAAAAAAGAAAAACCGTAACTTACAAAAAATCAGCTGTGCTGTCGATCGGTAATGAAATCTGACGTCTTCCACCGTAGTTTTAGTGTGTGACCGTAACCGCACCATGTCCTTCTGACATTGCGGTAAACTGTACAAACTGTGAAGAGGGCGCGCGGGTAAACGAAGAGCTCTTGATTGGCGGCAGCCGGTGTATCCTTCGATCACGAAACTTCGCTCATCTCCGCTTTTTAGAGGTTTGGAAACATTACGACCACCAGCCGTCAAACATTCGTTTGAAATAAATAAACAGCTCATATCAATGGACCGTAAAAACTTAATCTTTAAAAATTTCATCTGTTTTAGGGTTACGAAAAATGAGTGTTCCAATTACTCTTTTATTCAATATAAAAGATATTTTGAACATCAAAGTGTAGTAAATGCATACCGAATCTGTCGAAGCCGAAAATTTCAGGCTTAGTATATAGAGAGTAGTACGAACGATCTAATCTAATAGTTTGTAGTGAACACATCTCTAGAATCTGCCAAATTGATAAAAAATCTTGAAGTAAAAATACCGGTACCTTATGACAGTATTTTGTTGAGATTAGAAAAAGGAAACCCTACGAGAAAGTTAATATGAAGCAGTCATATGCGATAAAGACCAAAAGTTGTGACACAAAAGCACTTGACGCACAAGTTGTGGAGAATTTGGAAATCAAAGTCTCTCAAAAAATCTTTTGAAAAAGCCAATGCATTGAAAAATCTAATATCGATATGGTTTATAATGCGAAGAAGATACGAAATGGAGCCAAGGAGAAAGCTGAGCATAGGGCAAAGTATAAAATCAGCAGTAATATGTAAGCATGTATTCAAGTAAGTTGAATGCAAATGGTTTAACTTGCGATGCCTTATAAGTTCTGACAATTCGTTAGAAGCAAAGTACTGATTCAGCTCTCTCGCTGAGAGAATATTATCGGATACCCGACCACTCCAGTCGGGTATCGGATACTTCCATATATGCCCCGAAAAATTGGGGTTTAATTCTTGAGGAATAGCGAAATTTCACCCCGTTGAGTAAATTTAACCCCTAAACCGCGGTTTTATCGTTGATGAATTTGGCCCCTGAAACGTTGAAAAACGGTAAGTTTTCTCCTCATTCACACAGTACCAATACATCTAAAGTCGTCACTACAAACACACGCAAGAATAACACCTAAAATGAAAGAAACAGAAAAAATAATTACCAGCTGTTTCCTTATCGATAAATGGCAAACTTGTAGCCGAGATAGCCATGGCTACAGTATGCACAAAAAATACGCAACCGCATCAACGCCTTTTTCCGCTGCCGTGGACATAAAGCCTGGCTTGCTCGCGTGAGTCCGGGCGGAGCAAGCAGCGGAGCGGTCGATCATGGCAAAATATGTATAACAGGGATAAGGACGATAAGCCCCACTTAAACCGGCTCGAAATGAGAGAGATAGGCTATACATACTGTCGGCGCTGATCACACTGATACTTTCAGTTCCCTATTAATGATTGGAGCAAACTCGATGCACATATTTCATAACATACCGCACGCCGAGTTTGCGCCAACCTTCAATGAGGAACTAAAAGCTATCAATGCGCCGACTCTACAGCTGTTCTCCGATTTTTCGAGCCTGTCCAAATGTTCTACATAAGTTCCGGAGAGGCAGAGCGATAAAGAGTAAAGAAGTCATATACGAGTCAATAAAGAGCAGTCAAATACGAAACTCGTCAATAGTTTGACTGCTCCGCTGCCTGCGTGGACTACGTGACCTGGCTTGAACCATGTAAGAAACCCACATTTCGAGGCAAAATTTTCGCGGTTCATCGCTTGCGCGAGCGCGTGTGCTGTTCTACTTGTGCCCCACACTCTCTCGCTGTCTTTCACCTCTCTCTGCATAGTCCGCGAGAGAATGAAGTAAATTTCGTTACGAAATAGAGGGTACATAGTTTTGGTCCAAATATGTCGTCGGATCTTTCTGTCGCAGTCATAATGACTGTCGCACACACAGACACTCAGAGACGTAGACTGCTCGGGGATAAATTCCGCGTTGACTGTGTTTCACAAATTAACGCTATTGCAGTGTAAGGCATCTTGAACCTTCAGAACTCGGATGCGTCTCCACGATATCTTCGCTTGCATTACGGCGTCGAGTGCTTGCTTCTGTGTGCCACCACAATCTACAAAGGAATCATTTTGTAAAGCAGATTGGGGTATCATGTTTCTCAGATACACATATGTATCCTCAATAACAGAATGCCAGAATTCGTTGGGTTCTAGCTGGCCCGGATGGACCTTTACACAATTCTGACTTTGCACCAGTGTGACGATGGTGACAAACAATACAAGGAGCAGAGTATGTCCAAAGACCTGCTCTACCATGTGCAGCTTCACAATTTCACAATGAGATTTTCTTTGTAGCAACACTAGCAAAAAGAGCAACAAGATACTTTCTGCAGCATTTTTTCTAGTTCAAAGGAGTGGCGGCGATTGAATAGATGCTCATTCACACAAAAGGAGGGAGGGGGTTCGTTGTCTAGCAGAATTAAAAAAGAAGCCTAGGAACGACATGCTAACAACCGAAAATGGGTAGAGGAGGTAGAACTGCAACTCATATTATGGGCTTTCTTTCACAGTATGGTTGCATTTGCGACTTCCTTGGCAAGACATTCTCGCCCACTCGAGAGTTGGTACGTCGGCACAAAATCAAGCGAAGCTGAGGCCAAAGAGATTTGCACTACAAATGCAGCACCTGATGCTGCAGCAGCTTGTGCTACGATTTCGTCTGCTCAACCAGTTGCCTACTGCGCTCCCGCTAGTATTCGATCAATCCCGGTCCGGATGGTGATGTCGAGACATTTTCTGAGCAATAATCCCCATCGTCCACTGAGAAGAAATCCTCCTCATTGTGTACGGTGACAAGGATGATGTTGTTGCTACGGCTTTGGCGGGGTTGATCTCCTAGCAGCGGATCGTGGCTAGGATCGAGCCTAATCCCCGTAGCTGGGGTGATAGCACAAATTCTCTTTCCACTTGCACAATGTACTGCAAACAATGGAAGGTTGCACTTCAGGGTCGAAATCAAATTCAACCCCTCGTCATGAGCAACAGGTGATGGTAACAGCAGCACGAGCTGCAAGTAAGGAGGGGTTGCAACTTAGTATGTGTTGACAGCACATGTTGCTGTTAGGTGCACCTGCTCCCAGCAACTACGATTTCAACTCCATGTCAGTCCTGAGGTGCAACCTCTGTTGTGCCGTGGGACCAACCTCTCGAGTGCGTAAGTCTATTCTCCGATCATGCATGTGACTTATAGTTAGTACACGATTAAGCGGATGGACGTCATGAATGCTCGAATATTAATACGTAGTATGAACACAAAGTGTGTCCAAATGAGACTGTCGGAACACCCGGCCGGCGTGCGTGTCGAGCCGCGTTGCGAAGGGTTTTTTTTTGACGAGCCCTCCTCCGGCTGCAGACAACTGGCTGGGATATCACTTCTATATTCGTCTTATATTCTTGCTGATCGATATACAGGTTCAAAAAGTTCCCCCGCGTTGGCCGCTCGACACGCACGCAGACCGCTTGGGCGGACAATCCATTTCGGACCAACCTTACCTAACAAAGCACATGCTTAAGTCAAAGTATCAGAAGCCACTGACTGATCATCACTCAATGTGTCTTTTTTCAGTTTCTCATGTGAAAGTGTTCGGATCAATAGAAAACAACAACAGCAATGGGGCTAAGGACATCACCTATGTTCTTCAACACAGGAACGTTTTTAAGGTATAGTGCACCATCAAGAATTATGTTTTGATTGCGCAATAGCAATCACTGACAAATTCATCTGCAAGCCACAACCGATCCGAATCGGTTCAAGTAGCCAATTCCTAATCATGTGTTCGCGACTAAAAGCATCATTCTTCGACCTTCCAGAGCTGCTTGCGGTAATGTGGGGAGGGGGGGGGGGTGAAACAAATTCTTCGACCACGTTGAAATTCGCTTCATTCAGTGATTCACACCACTATGAAAAAATCATGGCACGTTTCGCGCTCATGTTGGAACTCATAAAATTTTCGGGTCTCTATTCTATGTATGACCAAGAATAGGAGGACGGCGTCCTTATCCACCTCCTTATCAGGAACACCTCCAACTCTTCTGACAGCCTTCAATTTCTTGCCGTAGTGTACGATAGGCCTCCGTTGTAAAAAGAAAAACATAATGGTACTATGATTTCGAAGGTGCCGCGCAGCATGATCCGTCTTATCAAGTGCTCTTCATACACAGGCGCAACTACAAACTACGATACCGCTCGCAGGATTTGGTCAGAAAGTGAGCGAGGTCGGATTCTCGCTTTTTTTCCTTTTCGTCTTTTTCTGTGGAACTCGCTTCAAACTCAACTTTGAGCGAAACTAGGGCGACATTCGTGATCCTGGCGTTGAGAGCTACCCAATAATTCAGCATTTGTGGTGGTTGCCTTGAGAGCTATAGGAGTTTCGCAGTCAGTCAGGTTTGTTCCTAATTACGGTACCGTGGTGGAAAGGGCGCTACCGTCTCTGTCTGCTTTTCCCTGTGTCCACCGTATATAGAGGGCTCGTGGATTGCAAACAGGGATGTGCGGCAAACGATTTTGAGATTTCGGCAAACGGCAATCGGCAATAAAATTGCAAAAACGGCCGGCAATCGGCAAACGGCAAAAACGTCATATCTTAGATGAACTCAGAAGTTTTTCTTATGTGCCGCTCTACTTTTTCCCCTTTTTTCAATACTTATGTGAGCTGCGGCTTCGCGAAGAAGCGGCTTCGGCTCCTACAGTCACCGAAGCGGCAATGACGTGGCGGCCCCGCGTTAAAGCCGCTGTGGCTCCGCGGTGGTGCCGCTGTTGCTCCGCGATCGGTGGCTGCGCTCTGACAAAATAGGACCGACTGCGAGTAACTCATATGAAATGAGTCATTATACAACTGGGTGGGCCTACGAACACACCTTCGGCGCTTACGTCCTCAGTGTATCCCCGTTATTGCGACTTAGAAGATACGGATCTACGTCAAATTAGGCTACTGAACCAGCGAAAATCTCGTTCTACCAAATAGAGCAGTGCAAAGAAGTCGACGCGGTTTCGCTGATGCGTACTCGCAGAGTTCGTGTGGTTCCAACGCGGAACTGTCGCGGTAATGTCGCGGCATTCTCAGCCCTCAAGACACTGCAACAGAGTCTTCACGGCACAGTAATCATCACGGAGGTGCTGCGGTACTACCGTGGAACTATCGCGGCACAGTTAAGGGGTGCGGTTCTTTCCTGGCGTTGCCGCGGCATACTTTCTCAGACTCCCTGCCCACATGTGTCTGACGAATGCTTCTGTGTCGCACAAGTGCTTCCTGCCTCTTTTGGTTACACTAGAATCTGTCAAAACTTTCGAACAGAAACTAAAGCACCTTATTGGAGTTGGACTATCTACTGTCATCTTAACGAGAGCTGACAAGGAAAATGGAAATAGTATATGAATAAAGAAAAAGTTGGATAGCATTCAAAAAGTCCTCCGGAGGACTTTCCGGAAGCTAGCCATATTTTTCTCTAGTCCCACACTATTTCCATTGTTAAGTTGCAACTTTACCGCGAGCTGAAAAAAGTCCAAAAATCTTCAGAATTTTTTTTAAAATAAAATTTTTCATCAAAAAAAGACAGAATGAATCTTTTTTTTAGGAATTTTGTCACACTATGCGTATCTAGTGACGCATGCAAGTGCGTAGTTTAAAGGCAGTGTTCACGATGAAAATCGTTTTTCTGTTTTCTAGCCTATCTTGAAAACGGCCCCATGCTGATTCCAATGATGTCTCTGAAATCGTACACGACCTTCTGGGAACCAAGTTATGGTCCCTCAAAGATTGAGCTATGGAAACATGGTGGACGAGTTGTCCGAGGCTTGTAACTTCCGTCTTTTGCAGCCGATCTATGCGGGCTGCCCTGAGCAAAGAGAGAAGCTGAGAATGAAGGGAAGAACAGGGCTAATGATTGAAAATCATCGCTCATCTCACGATCTCGAGCATTCATTTATTCACGTCGGTGGGCGTGTGATGCGCTTTTGGGGTTTTCAATGCACTCGAAGTTGCAACTTCGGGCTCTTTTAGGGCTCTTCCTGGCTCGATTTCATGCGTTCTTTCGACGTTAACGTTACAGAGCGTCCCTCCACTATCCAATCCTTGTGGAATTTCGAAAACTTTTTTTTCATCGTGAACACTGCCTTTAAGCAATGTCCGGCCCCTCTCCTGAAAATCGTCAAATGAAAAGTGGAAAAAATCGTGTTTCGCTGCAGTTCACCGCTTACTTACCGCGAGTTAAATCGCGTTTTCCTACTGATTTGCTACCACCCCAGATAAGACCAAACCCCGTTAAACGGTCAAGCGAACATAGGATAATCGGATTACCTCTAGTGCCTAAATGGCCGCGAGCAGGCGGCGTTTTCTTTCAATGTCTTGCCGAATTTTGCCGGAAAAACAACAAAAATTCCGGCAAACGACAGACGGCAAAAAAGTCCCAAAAATGGCCGGCAAAGGACAAACGGCAAACGGCAATTGACGCACATCCCTGATTGCAAAACTGAGATGCTTCTCAACGATACCCCACAAATGGCTACACCATTGGGTAGCCCTCAACGCCTGGTTCATGATTATCTCCATAGTTTCGCTCACAGTTGAATTTGAAGCGAGTTACACGAAAAAGAAGAGAAAGACGCGAAAACCTGGCCTCGCTCGCTTCCTGATTAAATCCTACGAACGGTAGTGTATCAAGCAATCCTGAGCTTTTTCCCAGCCTTTCAGATGCCATCAAAAATCAGTCGATTACCTTCAAATATACGCATATCCTCTACTGATTCAGCATGTGGCTTCAAACTGGAGTATGGAGTGGAGTATCTCCTTGCAGGTAATACCATCTCATTCCCATTACTCTGGCATTCGCTCGCGTGTAGCCCTACACAAACTCACTTCTCGCCGAGTTACTGTGCTTCTCTGGGCCAAATTCCGGTCCGCAATTACGTCCCGCCACGCTTTGCGGCCGCACGCGCTCGAGTCAGTCGAGTTTCCAGCGCCAAAGCCGACTCGATATGGCTTTTTTATGCGGTTTTCTCCGATTTTGTTCAGTTTTCAGTTTCTAAAACCCACCTAGAGTCAACAGATCAGCGACTGCGGCGCTGGAAACCCTTCTGACTTGAAAGAGTGCGGCCGCAAAGCGTGTCCAGACGCAATTGCGGACCGGAATTTGGCCCAGAGAAGCACAATACACCTGGGCGACAAGTCATTTTTCTGGGGCATGAAAGGTTACTAGTTGCCTCGCGAGCGTGCCCCGGTTTGAATACGGAAAAAGTTTTCTTTTTGATTTTTTCCATGGGGTATACCTCTTAAGACAAACCAACGCTCGGAGTGGGACCGGGTTCTCCCAGTTATGACGTCATCGCCAGGACAGCGGCCGAGGGGCGAACTGGCACCGCGGTCCCTGTCCTGTAGGAATATCAGCGTCGGCAGCTCTCTAGACTCTCTCAGGGCGACAGCGGTGCCATCGCCAGAGATGGAGAGATGCGGGATTGGTTGTTCTTTGAGTGATAACGAGCGAGCCACGTTATCACTCGAAGAACAACCTATCCTGCGGGTATAAAAACATCAGTTCGTCCCGTGTAGACGGGGAGTTGGCCTTTCGAGGCCACTCTTGAGAGGTGACCTCGGATCACCCTCAGGGGGACAATTTTCGGCGGCCGAAGGGATCCCCCAGGGCCCGCGGTGGGGAAGGTTTTCTCACTGCGGACCATGATGAGATGGTATCCTTGTTGCGGCCTGTGGCAGGATTAACCTCCTGGCCCACAGGCTGTAACAAGTACATTATCCTCTTAAGAGGCTTAATCCTCTCCAGGAGAGCCGGAAATAATGAAAACATAGCAGATAGGAAAATTTCGAAAATCGCCAGGATAGCGACCGCAGTGCCAAAGTTACTTTCGACTACTCTCAGGTCAGTTAAAGACAGTGTTCACGATAATCTTCGATTTTAAGATTAATCGCTAAATCGATTGTTTGGCCCCCGAGTAGAACTGAAATCACGAAGAAACGAGTATCTATGAAACTGTTCGTTGTGACAATGAAATCTTTTGAGGATCCGTCTTTTGCGGTTCTCCATTCTGTGTTGCTCCGTTCTTTCCTTCGGGCCCTAATTAAAACTGTTTTGCCCAAAATATTCTTCTATTTTCGATTAGCCCCATTTTTTACCGGTAACAACCACCGTGAACATGTTCATCCAACCAGACAACTAGTTTAGGCCATAGAATAATGTCACTGAAATAAGACGAATTAGTGCGTTTCCCGCCGTTTCTTCGTGATTTTGGTAGCACTTGGTTGCCAACACAGTGCGTGTTGAGTGGAAAACTTGGAAACGAAAATCATCGTGAACACTGCCTTTAAAGGCAGGGTTCGCGATAAAAACCATTTTTGAAATCTCTTCATGAGAATGTAGATTTGGCCATCGCAAAAGTAAAAATAAGTGAAAAAACCCGGAAATCAGCGGGAAAAACGCTCAAAAATAAGGTATAACGGCTAATTACCGGTGTTGGTCGGCCCCCTAATTATTGAGATTTTCATTGATGCTTGCCTATCCATTTTTCATTTTGCTGTTAATGTAGTCAGTAGTCTCCAGAAATGCTTAGAGATTACTTTAGAAGCAAATAAAAGTTGACAAACTAGGCATTTATAGAAATCTAGATAATTGGGGACGGGAGGACACCAAGCGATGACTTGTTCCTGAACATTTTTGCTCCAATTTTGAACTTGTCTTTTGTGTTGTGATGGCCAGAACTACCTTTTCATAAGGATAACACAACGACTGATTTTCTCGTAAACCCTGCCTTTATGTTACACTTAACATATCGGCGGGTAGCTGCGTGCGGTGTGCCTCCGATATGCAACATGTAACTTAAATGACTTGAAGTAAGTCGCAAGTAACTTACATAAGCTTGTATATGTTACAAGTAACTTGTTTTCGATCTCTGAGAGGATCCTGCGTGCGGTGCGCCTCCGATATGTTACATGTAACTTAAATGGCTTAATATAAGTCGCAAGTATATTAAATCGGCCAAGAAGATGTTTCCAAGGGGATTGTACGACGCACTCGAGGGGTCAGGCTTACGACTGGCGTTGCTGTAGGTCCAATTACCCAAGTTTAAGGTACTTGAGGTCACTCCAGCAGGGAAGGCCCAGCACAGCATTTTTTGCGTAGTGTGAGGTCTGGGACACGCCCACTGCGTCGCGTGTCGTCAGAGTCACGTGATGGCCACCCATAATGAAAATTCAGATGTAAGTTACATGCAACAGAGGTGTAACTTACATGTAATATAAATTTAAGTTACATGTAGTATAAATGTATGTTATATGTAACATAAATGTAAGTTACTTGAGATATTCAAGTTAGTTACATTTGTATTTCGAGTAACTTGTTTTGAATTTTCTGAATAGATGGCTAATTTCCGCTCGGAGCGGAGAGGCAGCGTCGCTCGAATCGTTCTCCGGTCCAGCTTCGAGCGATGGTTTGGGTGAGTCATGCATGAAATGTTGGTTATCGGAAACAAAAAATTTGTTTTTCGTATTGCTGGCTTAGAATATTCTCCCAGTCTTGCTGAAGATGAGAAACTACCTGCAAATTTTTGTTACGGGGACCGCCGCGCTCGGGTTCTGTAGGCTTGGATACCATTTCTGTTCCTGTCAATGTTGCTCTACTGTTCAAATCACGAAGCACTCGCTCGATACATGAGAATTACAAAAAACTATGAATTACAACGTAGTAACTCTAACAAGTAATAACTTGTTAACTTGAGGTCCGTTGCAAGATCCAATGACACTTTCGGAAAGAGCGTATCCGAATTGAACAAGGGATATTCACAGGCTCTCAAAAGCCCATAGATGGCAAGCGCGGTTCCCTAGTTAGATGAGACCGAACTGAAATAAAATCATTTCATGAACGTGCAACAGAAGACAAAAATACCAGAGAAACAAGAAGAGTGCGGAGGTTGTGGAGATTAGCAGAGGGAGAATGAAAAAAAACAAACGTACGCGCTGCGGCCGCAGGCACCCCCTCCAAGTCCCCGTCCGCCGCTAGCTGGGGCGTGACAATTCCCACAATCCTCACAAAGATTTTGTGGGAAATGCCCACAACCTTTTTGTGGGCACTCGACTCTCACCGGCTCGATTATGTATAGCGCCCACGAAAAAGGACGCGAAACTGGCCACGCCCTCCGGGGCAACACGCAAGCGAATGCCAGAGTAGTGACCACGGATGGATACTTGGAGGATGTGGTCATTTAAAATGAAATGTGTGTTCCTAAAACCTTTTCCTGCGTAGCTGCAAAACGGTTCTCTAAAGAGAGTATTCGTTTTTTTCTCCAGACCCCCTTTGCTGGTTAAAGGCAGTGTTCACGATAAAAAAATGTGTTTCAGTTTCCACTAGGAATGGGTATTGTAGGGGCACACTGTAACGCTGACGTCGAAAGAACGCATGAAAACGAGCCAGAAAACGCTCCAAAAGAGCCCGAAGTCGCCATTTTGAACGCAAGGCAAACCTCAAAAGAACAACACACGCTTACCGACGTGAACAAGTGAATGCTCGAGATCGTGAGATGAGCGATGATTTCCAATCATTAGCCCTGTTCTTCTCTTTATTCTCAGCTTCTCTCCTTACTCAGGTCAGCTCGCATAGATCGGCTGAAAAAGACGAAAGTTACAAGCCTCGGACAACTCGTCCACCATGCTTCCCTAGCTCAATTTTGAGGGACCATAACTCCGTTCGCAGAAGGTCTTGTACGATTTCAGAGAAATCATTGAAATCAGCATGGGGCAGTTTTCAAGATAGGCGGAAAAACAGAAAAACGATTTTCATCGTGAGCACTGTCTCTAAGCCAACGGTAATTTAGGGTGCTGTTTGCGAACCTGAGGCTCATTTGTCGTTTTTCGAATTTACTGAACACAATTTGTTGAAAGCTTCCCATCGGAGGCAAATTTTGAGGGTCTAACGCGATTTTTGATGTTCTTCGGAATGGTTTAAAATTTTTGGCTCAAAACTACTCTATGAAGGTTACATGGGGTTAGCAACACGAACCTGACGTCCATTTGCCGATTCCCGAACTATAAAAATACAATGCCGCTGGTAAGAAAAAAATAGGCGAAATTGGCACAGTTGGCGATAAAAGCATCTTTTGCCTATAACTTGCTTTAACGTGCTACAATCTAAATTTTGAGAAAATCAACCTCTTCAGCGCTTTGTAGATATCTACCTATTGGTCCCAATCGTATCGAGAAACTCCGCAAAACCTAACCAGGAAACTCAGACCCGTTTTTGGGTAAAGTTGTTTCATCATGTCATAACGTGTAAACTTGCGTGCGCCCTATCTTTAGCGGAAAGAAACTACTTCAAAAAAAATTTCCCTATATTAGCAGCGGTATTGTAGGTTACGTCAGCCGATTGGCCCTATACTTACCGTAACCATCAGTAAACACCAGTGACCGTATTCATGAAACCGCGGGGACAGCAAGGGGAGTTACCCTCCCGCGTCCGGCGTATGGCAACCACCTTTGTGCCTCCCCTGTCGAGATTTCAATAATGGCGATCAGGGATGAGCGGAACAAAAATATGAAATTTCGGAATTCGGTTTTCGGGTTTCGGAATAAAAAAAATTTTCTCGGGTTTCGGAAATCGGGTGCGAAACGCCTGAGAATGCGCGGAAATGCGGTTTTCGGAACGCGAAACGCGGAGGAATTCAGAAATCATCCAATGTTTTCTTCCTCCAAGATGACCCAATATTTTCGGATTCCGCAGCGTTTTTTGCGGTTTTCGGAATGCGGAACGCGGAATGCCGAAAATGCGCGAAACTGCAGGCTTTGGAAAGCGAAACGCGGAACTTCGCTCATCCCTGGTGGCGACCACCTCTTCGTCACCTGTCAGAGCAGAGACAGGTATGGGTAGCCAACTGCAGAGACGGAGAGGAGACTGACGGGTAAGATGCTGCTGTCTGCACACCAGGGGTGGTAGTAATTGGGTGTGTTAAACGCGAGTTAACAGGAGTTAAATTCGCGTTAAACGCGAGTTTAACCACACCAGATTGTAATGATAACTCTTGATAGTTAAGAGAGAACTCGCTCTAGTTTCACCCTAACATCCCCCAGTGGTAGGCCTCTTATACACTTCCAATGAAAACGCCTCGAAAAAGCGACAATTGTAACCTTTGTTACGAAAAATAGCCTTTTCAAAACGTTTTCAGGTCTGTTTTTCTCTAAAATTCCGCCATGTGGCATCCTCGCGGTAAGTTCGCGTTTAACACACTCTCGCAGACAGCACGGAAATAGTGCTGAAATGCGAGAGGAACCGACGGTTAACGAAAAACTCCTCCCGAGGAGTTTTTGGATGCGGTTAGCAAGATACAGTAGGAACAGTTTTGACCATCTATACTGAGGGCAAGTACGAGTTTAATTAATGCAGAGGGTTAAGGAAGTTTTATAGCACGGTTAGCCATTTTGATTCAGGACGTCAGCCTATCTTTAAAACTGAAAGGTGTTCCAAGGGATAGTCTTTTAACGGCTTCCGCCAGGGAAACGGGCGATGAGGGATCAAAAGCAAAGCAAGGATCATTGCTGAAACACGTTGGCCGTCTTCTTTGGTGGCACTAATCAATCCCTCCCAATCAGCTGTTAATTTTTTTTCGAGCGCCGACACTTCTCCCGCTTTTGTTTATTTTCTTCCGGAATTCATTCGCTTTGCTATTATCAGGTTAGTTTCATTTTCATAATTCATTGCATAGCATAGGCCATGAGGAGTATGTAGTAAATTATTTGTTTGCTCGCGTTTCGAAGGGGTTTCCACAACTTTTTCGTGCAAAAAGTGAAAATTTTCCAAGCCACTGATTTTCAAGTGATTTGATGCTTTAGTAATGATTAATCAGCGTTAGTCGGGGCGTATCGGGCGCGTTTTGTGGGAAAGAAATGCGAACTTATTTCTAAAACCAACTGTATTTGTTCTCTTTTTTCTGCAAGATTCGAATACTCCTCTTTCATTGCCAGATCAGTGCCATCGTGGCCTCTTATTTTTTTTGAGGGTCCGCGACGCAGTTGCTTTGGTGCATTGGTAGAGCCACTCGAAGTGTTTCAAATTCTTACCTTGAAATATGTGTACAAAATCTTTTCCTTAAACGATGCGCATATGAGTGTGTAACAGTGTTTCTATATATTTTCAGCACTAACTGCGGGCGGGGGATTAGTTTCATTTTGAGAAGACGGCAAACACTTCACAAATTCAACTGCATCAATGACCGAAACCACACCATTACCCCAATCTCGGACGCCAGACTTGAGTTGCACACTTCCAAAAAAAACAATAGAATTCTTTTTCAAGAACGAAAATAGACTATCTAGTTTATCATCATTCTTGTAGGTTTTTAACTATCCATTTCAGTTGAATGCAGGACATTCTTTGAATTTATGCATTACTCGACGAGTTGCGGAATGTCTTTCTCGCACCTAGCGTTACCTTTTCAAGAACACCTTGTAAATAATTCATCCAGAAATTCTCAAATTTTCGTTCACTCGAAATTTACTTCCGATAAATTTTTTGTTTTTCAAAAAAACTTCTGTTTGAAAATATCAAAAACAAAAGTTAAAAAAGTTACTACAAATGCAAACTTTTGTCAGATTACACGCAATTGATTGATCGAGGCTAATGATTAATCTAACATGTCTTTTCGAGAGTGGTCCTGAAAACTCACGGAGCTCACAAAAAATTACGAGAATTAGGATTTACAAGGAAAATTTTAAAAAATTGCATTTTGATCGTGTTTCGAACAAGCAAAATATTACGAAGTTCCTTTTAAAAGCTCTTCCTAATGAATAAAATAAACAGCATCACTTGTATAATCTTTCCGATCCCTCGTCTTTCCACCGTAAACGTCGTTCGTGTCCAAGTGTAGAAAATACTTATGCGGACGAAGGTCACGCATAATGTATGTGTAAGCAGAGGGCAGCTTTCGTTAAACCGGCAACAAACCGTGGCACCTATTTCGCGGTTCGTAGCCGGCCAGGAGGTGGCGGTTAATACGTGTTAATTTGGCGGCTCTACTGCATTTAATTCGCGGTATGTTGGCGGCTTGGAGGTGGCGGTTTATTCGCGGTTAACACACCATTTACTACCACCCCAGGGCTGTGCGTAATTACGAATTACGATTTACGAATTACGAATTACGGGCGTTTTTCGCAATTTTTTTACGAATTACGATTTACGATATTTCGGCCTGAAATCGTAACGATTCGTAACGATTCGTAACTGATCGTGAAAATGCGCTTGAGGACACAACGTAGGCTATTCTCTGCTCCGAGCAGCCTGACAGTTTGGCTCGTTCTCGCAATCTGCGAGTCAGCTAGCTTCTTTTACTGACCGCGCTCTTCCCGTTCGCCCAAACAGCAACAGCAGTGGCCAGAGATGAAAAATGAACCGAAATGTCAGGCGGCTCCGATTTCTGTTCCGTGTAACTCGAGGTCTAAAATCCCCTGAGGTTTATTATTGCTGTCTAAATCATAGTTAAGTTGGTCACTTTTTTGCAGTACTAAAATTTGATTATTCTTTTTAATTTCAACTTTCGGTGTTCCATCAGTGTGTAGAGGGTCCCTATCCCGTCGACCATGGCGAAGTATAATAGTACGGAGCTGGGCTCTACAGGCTGACCTCTGGAGCAAATAGATTGGAACTAAAAATACATTTCGTTTCAGTATTTCGAGGAAATTTCGAAAACAACCTCCACCACGCATCCGCCATCAGTGGTTCAAAAGTGACGAGTAGAAAATCTGGTATTTCGTGAATTCAAATCTGCTGAGGGATCGTGAAATTATTTTTCTCACCTGAAAACACTATTCAACGAAGCGTTTTACGAGTTTCCCGAATTTAACTCTGATTGATCTCTTCCTTCGAAGACAATCAAGCTTTGAGAGAAAAAGTAATTTTGAAACTCTTCTCGAAACATTTCAAAAAGAAACGGCGGTAAACCCCTTCGACGGTTATCTCCAATCAAACAACGCTATATTTATGGGGAGAAACGCTTACAACTCTGTTCATAGTAACGCTCCGCATATAAAGAGGAAGAATCTATTTCTGCATCAAACGTGGTTTTGGAACTGTACATTTCATTTATAGGGCCCCCTCATACAAGTGTCTTTCTCTTGGAGGCACTGTTCACGTTAAAAACCTTATTCTAGTTTTCGATTGTTTTGAATGGATGAGTCCACCAAGTAGAGGTAAATGGGGAGAAGTCCCTACAGAACACTCAAATACCGGAGAAAAACTGCCTAAATACCTAATAAATATTTGCGCCTGCTGGTGTGTTTTGTGCACTGCGGATAAAACGTCAGAACAAACGTCGCAAATGATTTTGAGAATCGAAATTTCTTAGGTAAGTGACTTCTTTGTATTCTGTTCCGCGGACCTAAAAATCTTTAAAAAATAATATGGTTAAATGCCCATCAGGGATGAGCGGAGTTCCGCGTTTTGCGTTCCGAAACCCGCAGTTTCGCGCAATTTTGGCATTCCGCGTTCCGCATTCCGAAAACCGCAGAAAACGCCGCGAAACGCGAAAATATCGAGTCATCTGGGATGTAGGAAAACACTAGATGATTTCTGAATTTTTCCGCGTTTCGTGTTCCGAAAACCGCATTTCCATGCACTTTTAGGCGTTTCGCGCCCGATTTCCGAAACCCGAGAAAATTTTTTTCCCGAAACCCGAAAACTGATTTCCGAAATTTCATATTTGTATTCCGCTCATCCCTGATGCCCATGTCTGGTTACCAAACTCATTCGGAACAAAGGGTATTCAACACTTTGGTGCCAGTTCTTCTAGTGAAATGAACTTGTGACAACTGTTGTGTGACGTGTGCGGGGTGATACAATGGGTTGGCTGTTCCACGAGATTTTCTCCTAGCCGTTTTTCGTCGTACTTCCGTTCTTACTCTTCCTAGAGGGACTCAAAGCTTACGTTTCTGACAAAAAAAACGGGCAGCTTTTTTATCCAGAACTTTTAACAGATATCTTTAAATTCTCGGACCGCAATTTTACTCAACACAGTGTTTCTATCCATGGCTTCCACTGAAATGTGTTTGGTAGAGCGATGATTCTTTATACTTTTTGCGAATTCAAAAGTAGGGCAGAATGTGGCGCAAGTTTGGCACTTGATCAAGCGTGAAATTAAACTTCTGTCTATGTAAGTCGTTTTTATCCCAAGTGCATACAGTTCAACTGCGTATTGCCGTTCAATCTGCAAAGTGCACGCTGATTGCGAAAGCGTGCTGCGGCGCGGTTGCGAGTATCCTCAGAGAGGGATGTGGGATCACCCGGGCACCAAAGGGAAAAACCGCTCGGGTGACTCCACATCCTTGTCTGAGGGTACTGGCAACCGCGCCGCAGCACGCTTTCGCAATCAGCGTGCACTTTGCGGACTGAACGGCAATACGCAGTTGAACTGTATGCGTGTACCCTGAAAATTTCTTCAAGCACTGTTCAGAGCAACCTACCTTCGATATGAAAACACCTCATCACTAAAGTGCTGACGTGTTTCCACATCGAATGAGGCTTGGCCTATGTGTGGGCTTTTTACTCATTATCAGTTACGAATTACGAATTACGATTTAAGAATTACGAGGAATTTGAAAAATTACGATTTACGATTCACGAAATTAAGAAATCCAGTTACGCACAGCCCTGCTGCAGACTATCAAGCATGCCCGACCTCGATTGTGCGGGTGAGCGCGCAGAGCCAGCGCTGAATGCCAGCAACATATTGATCACGTTCGGAAACGCAGGATCGACGTAGCAGGCAGCCGCTATTCTCTCCGTCCACCCGCCAGGTGTCTAGAAACCCTCCTGTCTATCCGCCAGGTAGCCGAGAGCTTTCCTGTCTACTTGCCAGGTACCCAGGAAGGAGCAACATCGGAAGCTCGTCCAACAGCGGGTGAACTTTAGGCCTTCCCGGGGGGCTCCTAGTGTTCCATGAATACGGCCACAGAATATCGACAAGCGGAGTCCGGGTTCGTGTTCAACCTATAAATAATTCCTACACACAGAGTTTGAGCTCGATTCAAAAGTTTTATTTACCAGAACACAAGATTTTTGCTAAGTTTCGATCGCCTAAATGCATACCTCTCCCTGGTGAAGCCTTTTCCGCGAAGCCCGTCTGCGAATCGTCATTGGTAGGTACATATTCATCGTAGCAAGTGTTTCTGCCGGAATGAAATGCTCAGAGATATACGCATGTGGCCCTGACTTCATTACAAACTGCTTCAATTTTTACTGTATGAAAAAATCACGAATAAATAGTTTGGTTACAGGCGCAACGTGGCCAGGCAGTGGATATTTTTTCACCTCGCGATGCAGTCAGATCGTTGAAGATCATGAGCACATTGAACACGGCTTGCCTATCGAGTGGGCGTACATATCAGAAGACACAAAGCTGGCTTTACGGACTATTACTTGTGAGAGGCATCGCGAAAAGCGCATTGAATAAATTTAGATACATCTCCCAGATGCCTAACAGTGGTCGGAGGACCATATGCATCCTAGGAAGCCGCGTGGGTAGGGTCGCCTTCAACACAGTAACTCGAAAAGGATGCGGATTATAATGATTTTCATTCCTCCTTTTAGTACTCGGTTCTAAGCTTCGAGCCCTATTTTGGTTTTTTTTTACCTTGCTGCCCCCTCAACCTTTAATGGCTCCTAACTTTAGCTACTGCCGCCTCTTCGATTATTCTCTAATTAGAGCATTGGTCTCGCGGTCGACTGTTGAATCGCTGCACTAAGTTTTGATTTGTTTTTATACTCATTTCAATGTTTCAAACTCACTGCTTTGTGGTTTTTGAGCACGTTGGCAACGGCGCACAATAAATAAATGAATAAAAAATAAATTTATTCATTTACATAAACCTGTAAACCAGACTTATGTGCAATGAACAGCTCAATATACGAAATCATGGACAAAAAAGCATGTAGCAACAACAAGGGAAAAAACTATCGGTAATCCGATCAGGTATTGTAATAGATTCAAAGCAGATACACGTATAACCCGTAATGTCGGAAAGCCGAAGAAATTGCTTCGCGAAGAAATAGCGCTTGCCACGGTTGCTGCCGAAGTGTTCACCTACAAGTTTCTTGGATGCCTTACGACTCACAGGGATATATGTGAGCCTCTCAAGCCGCAGAAATGCTGGAGTCTCCCTAATGATGAAGAAAAAGCGTTTGCAGTTGAGGTCCGAATTTTCGTGCAGGAATTTTGAAGCTTCTAACATTTCACTGGGAGTTCTCACCGCTACAATACACCCAGGCCTGAGACCAAATCCGGTTGATACAAGGCTATGTGCAGCCGCAGTATGCTTTTCTTTTAGTGCGGACAATACACCGAGGTACCATTCCAGAAAGGATTTAAGTCACAACCTCGATGGGGAGGCCGCACTAATTCCGAAGCTGGAGGTGGAGCCGCACCTCTCCCGGACCAATCACACCGCAACGCCTTACCCTGTTCCGAATAGCGTTATTTAAGAAACGAAAATTGGACTATAGGCTTCTCTATGTCTATACAGACTATCGAAACATGATTTTTATCGTTTTAATCTAATTTCAGCTTCATCAAAAACTCCAGAGTTGAATTAAGAGAAGGTAAAAACTACATTATATGTTTTTCCTACGTGTTAGCCGCACAGCTGCTGTTTCTCTTCCATATAATAAAGAGAGTTTTTTTTTCTAAATCAATTCTCCTGAATCTTGTATAGTACAGCTTATTCGGCTAAGGCCGCAGTCAGAGGTCGTCGATGAACTGAGTCCCACCCGATTCATACGCACCATAGTAGTGACAGACGTGTGCAGGAAAATCAACCCGTTGAGTCCGTATGCGGCCGTCTCCTTCCTTCCGCAACCCACCCAGTCGATACGGGTGTTCAACGAGCGCGCACGGGCAGGGCCAATGCAGTCGTGATCAGTTTTTCCGCCCGGCCTCGGACTCAGTTCGACACAAACGGAGAGGAATGAGAGGGGCTCATTCCTCTCCATTTGTGTCGATCTGACGGTGACTAGTTGAGCGTCTCGGCTCACAGTCCAAGGCTCCGAAGAAGGCGATAATGCCCGAACGTTAGTCGAATAAACTGTCACATACTCGGTTGGCAAGCTACAGCAGGACACTGTGCTATTACTTCGACAGTTGCGATGCCGAAATTTATCGAAAGTAGTACATGGACACTGGTCAGAGATATCTATTTATTTATTTGTACGCCGTCACCTGCGTGCACAATACGGCTAGAAATGAAACGAAACAAAAACTAATGCTAAAAACAACACAATGAATGAAAAAAACTCGATTAATGACGACCAACAAAGCTGACGACCAACAAAGCACTCGGAGGTTTGGAACGAATGAAATTGTAGCCACTCAGTCTATACGGACGAGTGTTCCCAAATAGGGAGACCTCCGTTGTCATTCAACAACTTAGGACTGCACAGCAACGTAACAATCAGGATTCCTTGGTGTTAAATGGTTCAGCTGCACGTGACATTCGAATATGATTGTCGCAACGAGCGACTGAATGGATAAGACAAGGGCCCTACCAGAGTGTGATCCTAGGACATATCTTGCCTCCCACCACTTGCAGGTATCTGGGTTAGTAATCAATGTGTATGATGTCGCGAGATTCAACCACAAAAGCAACTGATTCATAAATCTGATCTAGCTCACTAATAAACCCGCACGAACCACAGTAAAGCTCCAGTATTGGACAAACAATGAGTCCGGATTCAAAATAATAGGCTATCTAAATAGGTAAAATAAACTCAAAACAGCAGAGGGATATGACGGGAGGTAAAAGAGACAACAGAAACAGGGGGAAAGGGAACAAGCTCGAAACAGAGAATCATTTATCACAAATAGCCGTCAGAAACTCGTTCAGCAGGTGAGCGTCCCTAGGGAACCAAAACCATGTAATACCATTTATCACGCAGGCCAACCAACCAGCTCTTTCACCAACCCATACACGAGCATCATGACATACTGAAAACCGCTATTTATTTATTTATTTATTCATTTATTTGTTTATTTTTTTTTCTCGGGAAAAACACAAATGTCATGAAAAACTTAGCGCAAAGATTCAACAGTGGGCGCAAGATCATTGCTTCATCACCAAATTCTCGGAGGACGACCCTAATTAAAGTTTGGAGCCAGTAATGGTAGAGAGGGGGTAGTAATATAGGAATGGTATGGAGCCAGAAGACTGAAACCATCAGTTTCTTATGTTCTAGAATACCCAGTTCACTATTTAGTACCCAGTTAATCCTCAATGCCTAAGATCTGTAGGAGATTAAAGGCTGTGGTGATGACTTCTGTTAATAGTATAGCAGAAACTCTTCAGTTGAACGTTTTATGACAACGTTTCGGGCCTAAGCCCTTCTTCAGGTCAACTGAAATACAAATAAAAAACATCGAAAAACTTTAACATCAACAGAGGCTGCTGACCGACCTGTTGTGGTGAAGGGTGTACTGTGTCAACCACAACCAAGGAGCCCAATGCTTTCTAAATAGGTAGGGTGAGAGGAAGTAGATGGTGTGGTGCCGCTAGATCCCACCTACCTCTATATGGACATGGGCAGTAAATGAAGGGATGGGGTCTCACATGATAACTGTGATATTGGTGAAAGGGTTTGGATGAATCGTTGATTATCCACTAGCTCGCCACTGTTATAAAGTGATAAGCCTCATCGCGGCTTTCATTTCCTCTTTGTTGTTGATCGCGGTTTCAGCCTCCTTATCTCCATTGCCTCCCTTATCTTCCTCTCTACTGTATCCGAGATATTTCTGTGAAGGATTGTGACTTTAAGCTGAGGTGGTTGTTCCAGCGTGTGTCTTAAAGTGCGATGCTTCGAGAACGGACTTTCTGGGTAGCTTTGTGGGGCTCTCAGTGCTCTTCTGTGTTCGTCCATCCGCAAAAAGAGTGGTCTGGCTGTCTCGCCGATGTAAAACTCCTGACAGACCAGACAATCAACTCTGTACACCACGCTTCTCATCTGGCACACATTCGCTCCTCCACTACAATCTGGACAATTAATGCGTTCGCACTGATTTTCGTATAGACGCGACGACGTAAGGAGACGTCGCAAGTTAAGCGGTGGGCGAAACACAAGGTTAATGGGAAGCCCTGATCGTCGCACGATCCTATCGACGTCCATTGCAAAGGCATCAGAAACAAACGGCACGACGAGGGGTGTACCCCCTGGTGTCCGAAAAGGCTTCCAGCACGGTGGTTGTCCTTCACCATAACCATTCTTTCTGAGTATTTCTCGCACCAGCATATGGTGAAAGCCGCGATGAGGCTTATCACTTTATAACAGTGGCGAGCTAGTGGATAATCAACGATTCATCCAAACCCTTTCACCAATATCACAGTTATCATGTGAGACCCCATCCCTTCATTTACTGCCCATGTCCATATAGAGGTAGGTGGGATCTAGCGGCACCACACCATCTACTTCCTCTCACCCTACCTATTTAGAAAGCATTGGGCTCCTTGGTTGTGGTTGACACAGTACACCCTTCACCACAACAGGTCGGTCAGCAGCCTCTGTTGATGTTAAAGTTTTTCGATGTTTTTTATTTGTATTTCAGTTGACCTGAAGAAGGGCTTAGGCCCGAAACGTTGTCATAAAACGTTCAACTGAAGAGTTTCTGCTATACTATTAACAGAAGTCGTCAAATTATGAAACTCAGGGAACCTTCAATGCTGTGGTGATGATGAAAAACGTTATAGAAAAAACTACAAAAATCAGCTTAGATCAAAAACAGCTGAAAAACTGTGAAGGTAGAGCGGTGAAAAACGGGCTAGAATTAGAGTTTCTAGGGCCCAAAGAAGCTGTTTCGTGCACACGTGCACAGCGATGACGAAAAAGATCGCCGTCTCATGCCGAGCAGTCAAAAATCATCGACTTTCAGAGGAAGAAATAGATTCAAATTTACCTATTGAAAACATTTGAACAATGAAAGCATCACTTCAGTCAATGTTTTTGACTAGATGTGTACATAAATCCAAAGCTTCATTGATTGAAATTCAATTTCAAGCCAGCTGATGTTCTTGATATAAGAGGTCACCGATGCCGATGATGTGGAGTGGGCTCGTCCACCATCAAAAGACAAGAAAGTTCAGGTTTCAAATTTGGCCCAAAACAGAGGTTTTTTCGCGATTTTTTCTTATAGGTCCTATTTCTCGAGACCCAGAAAAGGGTTTAGAGAGAAAAAGACGACAAGCATATTTGATCGCGACCACTGCCTTTAATATTCTCTAACCGAGCCTTAAATATCTTGGAACTCTCCGAGCTCAAAACATTCCTTGGCAGCCGCTGTAACCACCTAGCAGTGCGGCAGCTCAGAAATTTATGCATTTGAGAAAAATGCCTTTCTTCGATTTTTCAACAATGAAGATTGAACTCACCGGTTCTAGAATTGGCTGGCATGGATACCCAGTATTTGCTAGCCACTAGCTTGGTGTCACCACGGAGTATTCGGAAGCAAAACACTAAATCAGCTACTATTCTCCTAATATACCTAACTGCCGTAGACGAGCCCCATAATTTGGCAAATTATCCCACTTCATGTTTTTGAATGCGCGGCAAAAAAGAAGTCTAGTGAATGTACGCTGAATTTTCTCAAGTTTTAGAATTTGCTTATTCAGAGTTGGGTTCCAAACTTGCGAACAAAGTTCTAAATGCGGGAGAATGTAGCATTTATACAGCCGAACTAGAACCAGGGGATCATGTACATAAAGATTGCGAAACATGGAAAAACGTGCGGTATACGCTTTCTTAACGACGAGATCTATATGGCTCAAGAACTGAAGAGATTGGTCCACCTAAACACCAAGGTTCTTGGCGATTACATTAATTTTCAGACGAACGCCAATGATTTCAAAATCTGTTGGGTGACTGTTAGCTATGTGTAGTACGGAGCACTTATCGAGATTAACAACCAGACTATGGGCTGTAGTAAACCCCCTCAAAATGAAGTTAAGATGATCTTAAACGATCGTATGAAGAAATGTTGGAATGATCTGTAAGATTATGTTGATGATATGGTGAAGGATATGAATCTCATCTGTAAGCGCATCATTCAGATGATGAACATTTTTAAGATGATGCTAATTTCATCAGGTTAGCTGAACTTCTACAGATCATCTGGGTTCGTATTCGCCATCAACCCGCCGGGGAGTCGAAGGGTAGATGAGGTGAAATTTCAGTACAAAGTGCACGCTCCACGGCCACCTCTCGCCTCCCTTGGCTTCCCTCGCGACCGCCGGAATTTTTCGAACATCATAGCTGAAGAATGGCCGCTTCGCGATGGAATCTTTATCTTTTCGCAGTGATATCGATACGTAACACAGTTTGCATTTCCATCTTACATGGTGTAAGATGGGGTGATCTGCTCCTCTGCCGCGCGCGGTATCAGCCCTTCCGCTTCCCTTCGACTACCCTCGGCGGGTTGTTGGCGAATACGACCCCTGGACAGAGGAAAGCGAGAGAGCACGCACTCCCGCAGAAGCTCGTCTTATCTTTAAGAGTAACCCCGGAGCGCCTCTTATTCTTCAGATGAAATACCAGTTATCATTATCAGCTATCACAAAACAACAAACATCTCATTTCATTCATTGAGAAAGAAGGCATGAAGTTGGTCGATTAGAGAATGACCACCTGCCGAATGAGGGCCGGCTTTTCTCATTCTCACACGTATAATCATGTGTTATCATATCATGACTATGCGAGGACGACCGCTTTAGGGCGAATCATCGCCAATGGAATGAATACGGGCCTAAGTTCAGCGAACAGTTGTGACTGATAGCGATAATTATGGATCAATACGGAATTAAGATCATCTGAAAATTATCTGGAAGAATATCAGCTCATCCTATCGAAATAATATCAGATCATCTGATAATGGTAGTTTACTACAGCCCTATAGCTCGATGTCCAATTGCTTAACATTTCCATCGAATTTCGGAGAGCGACTAGAACTTCAATTCTCGATCCATCATCATAAACCCCATATATTTTAACATCGTCCGCGTAAAGTTGTATATTTATTTGCGGGGACGTTTTGAGAGCAAGAGTTAAGTCCATAGTATAAATAGGGAAGAATAGAGGCGAAAGAACCCCACCTTGGGGAGCACCACTTGTGCAACGATATCTTTCAGAGAACTCACATCCTACTCTCACGGTCATGTGTCTATTGCTCAGATACGATTCAAACCAATCTAGTAGTTCTCCGCCTATAGCTCCAGCCGCGAAGCGGCTGGAGAGGTTTAGTTTTGTCCGGGACTTGTGATCACTTAGAATTCTGTAAAGTAGTTAATAAAACCTGTTAAACAAATTCTCCAGAGATTTCCATCGGGATATAGGTGAGAGGGTCCAGGAGGCACATGCTGACAAAATTTGAGCCAAATCGGTTGAAAACTAACAAGGTTAGATCGGCGAGTCCTTATCAAAAATTCTTGTTGTGCGCTGTTACTCGTTCCTGCTTCCTGCTTCGCGCTTCGTGCTTCCTCGTGCGTTACGCACCCTTAGTAGTGGCCACTGCCAATGGTCGCAGGCGATCAGTTGGACAGGCAGGTAAGTTGGTATGTGGACAGATAAGCAGGCTGGTGAGTAGGTAGACAATGAGTACTTACTGTTTAACATTAACTACTTCACTTATTACTGCTTATCATATCATGTGATGTTATCAGTTGGTAGATCAAATCGCTAAAACACGTTGTAGGCTGTACTTTTTGATGGGAAGGGACAAGGAAAGTGACTAACAAGTTTATTACTTACTGTTTAACATTAACTGCTTCACTTATTACTGCTTATCATATCAAGTGATATTATCACTTGGTACATCAAATCGCTAAAACACGTTGTAGGCTGTACTTTTCGATGGGAAGGAACTAGGAAAGTGACTAGCAAGTTTGTTACTTACTGTTTAACATTAACTACTTCACTTTGCTTATCACATCAAGTGATATTATCAGTTGGTAAATCAAATCGCTAAAACACGTTGTAGGCTGTACTTTTCGATGGGAAGGGACTAGGAAAGTGACTAAAAAGTTTACTACTTACTGTTTAACATTAACTGCATCACTTATTACTGCTTATCATATCAAGTGATATTATCAGTTGGTAGATCAGATCGCTAAAACACGTTGTAGGCTGAACTTTTCGATGGGAAGGGACTAAGAAAGTGACTAACAAGTCTGTTTAACATTAACTGCTTCACTTATTACTGCTTATCATGCTTACTTGACTTAATCGGTTGGCTTTCGCCTGACGCGCTCATTCCGCATCTTCACCGAGGTGTGCCGTCCTAGTAGTCAGCCGTGTCCATTTTTCACGGTCTTCAGCCACAATTCGAACACATTCCATCCAGCTGTCACTATTCCATTTCCTGCGAAACGAAACATCGCGCCTGAACTGTCTTTCGATGCCGAGTGACTTCAAATCCTCTTTAACCACATCCGTCCAGAACTTTCGCCTACGCCCAGGTGGCCGTTTCCAGACAGGATTTGGAAGCATTCTTAAAGCGTGTTGTACGAGACGATCCGGCGTTCTTCTTAGTATATGCCCGAGTAGTCGAAGTCGACTTTCCATTGCTGCTTGAGATGGCGTTAGGGGATGCTGGCACCTCCCTCGTGTCAAGCGCTTATGTACTGCGTCGATTTCCTTGTAAAGGTCTTCGTTATGGCATACACGCGGCCAGAAATATCCAAGCAAACGTCTAAAAAGCTTCCTCTCCGTGCAATCCAACCTTTCCATCTGCGTCTTCGGTGCTGCCCACGTCTCCGATCCGTACATCGTGATAGGGCGAATAGCGGATAGGTAGACGCGCAACTTGACTTCCTTCGCGATGGTGGTAGACCACAAACACTTGCTTAGAGAATTAAATGCGGACGTAGCTTTCGCACATCGTTGTCGAATATCCGCTGCAAAACTACCATCGTTCTTCAGCAAACAACCCAAATAACAGAAATCGTCCATCAGTTCGATACGTTGTCCGTCCACACAAACTCCCGCTGAAGGCCTCTGAGAGACCCACATCTGCTTGCATTTGTCGGGACGAAGACGAAGTCCATAGGCTGCGGCATACTTCGAAACGAGGTTCACAATCCTTTGCGGTTTTGCGTTGTTTTCAGCGAATAACACGATGTCGTCGGCGTACTCCAGGTCGACAAGGGAGCGTCCTGATGGTGTTAGGATCACATCCGCAGGAAACTGTTCTACAACTCTACGCATGATGTCATCAACGGCGAAGTTGAAAAGAAAAGGTCCTGCAACGGCTCCTTGCCTTACTCCTGTTTTCACCACGAAAGCTGACGTAAATCCAACAGGTGTACGAACTGCTGCTGTTGTTCCTTTCTTCATGTCCTCGATTAACCGAACATACTTTTCCGGGACTCCATTTGCTCGAAGAGCATTGAGCAATCGATCACGATGAGGAAAGTCGAACGCGGCTTCAAAATCCACAAAAGCAAGCTGTAATGGCTTCGAATACCGCTGCCACGATTCAATTACTCTTCTCACGACGAACACTTGGTCGATGGTCGATCTTCCAGGTCGAAAACCGGCCTGCTCATCTCTGGTCGTTCTTTCACGATGTTTGATAAGTCGCTCGAGAATGATACGTTCTAAAACCTTGTACATGACACAAAGTAGAGAGATTCCTCTGTAGTTCTTAGGATCCGTGACGGATAGCTTCTTGTGAAGAGTTACGATGATCGCATGTCTCCACGAATCGGGTATCCTTTCGCTCATCCATATAGCACGGATGGTGTTGGTCATTCCACGAATCCCAGACGGAGGAAGAGCTTTCAGCATTTCAGCAGTGATGCTGTCATCTCCACCAGCCTTTCCATTCTTCATTTTCCGGACACAATCCAAAACTTCGGACTCAGTCGGCGGTACTGAAGTAATCCTTCCATATTGGCAGCGTCGCATCACCAACTGCAACTCCATTGGTAGTGTTCAAGACAGGAGAACATCTCTTCATCTTCCCGCTATACTGTCGCAGCAACGTGTAGGCTTTCCTCGGATTCTTCTCCTCCCAAGCCTTCTCGAACTCCTTAGCTCTACACGTCCACTCTCGTTCGCGGTCACTTTGAAGCTGCCGACGCAACTTCCTTCTCAGACGCTTCTCCTCCACGAAGTTTCCTGCAGTTCGGAGAGCACATACTCTGTTGTAGGTAGATGTTGTTTCTTCTGAGACGTAGGCAAACTTCTTCTTAGGCTGTACAACCGGGAGTGCCTCTTTCGAAGCGTCCTGGATGCACTTGACAAAAGAATCCGCGTCGCAAAGTTTCTTCTTAGTCCGTACTCCAATATGAATAGAAACGCGTTGTCGGAATTTCCTTCTGCATTCTTCATCCCTGAGACTTGTCGTATCAATCCTCTGGAGATGCTTAGCCCCTCGCTTCCTCTTATGAATCCTCGCAGTGAAGTTCAACAGAACTGGACGGTGATCCGAATCGAATGCGACATCCCACACAGCTCTAGATCTTCGAATGTCCGATACTGGAATATTCCTCGTCAGGACATAGTCAAGCTGTAGTTTCAAAGTTGTCATTTTCCGCTTCGGCTGCTCTTCTGGAGATAGCTGGGTTGGTCCCTGCCACGTAAGCTGATGGCGGCGATGATTCCTCTTGATTGTCGATGCAATAATCAGACCACTGCGTTCACAAAAGTCGACAAGGCGGTAGCCATTGTCCGATGTTTGCTCCACTGGGTAGAACCATTTACCGAGTACTTCGGATTCCTGATCAAGTCCCATCTTCGCATTTGCGTCAATCCCCACGACAACAGCATGTTGACAAGGTGTCCTGGCCAGCAACGTATTTAGTTCCTCATGAAACGCATCCTTCGAATTGTCTTCGGTGGTTACAGTGGGCGCATGAGCACTCACTATCCACAGAATCCTCTGTGATCCCGCAGTCGTACGAATGCATTCCGACACGACGTTGAGCCGAACTCCTTGACCATACCATTGAAATCCTTCCTTACAGCTATTGCACAGCCTCCCACTCTCCTATCGTCAGCGTTACCGCAGTAGATGGTGTACTCTCCGACGCTGATGACGGGTCTATCCTTGAGGCGGGTTTCCTGCAACGGTGCATGGAAATAGCTCAGAAGTCTGGATAGTGCAATTTTTTTGGATATCATTCGACAGCGAACGACAGTTCAGGGTGGCGAAACTGTGGCCTGTGACCAAAGACTCCATGAACTCCCTAGGTACGGATCCTAAAGTGTTATGGACCAGAGGCCTTGGTGTGCCGGACGGCGACACCTTTATGCAATGTGCGGGATACTTTCGCGATATAGTTGTGCACGCTATATCGCTCGAACGTTCCCTGTGTACACTCAAACGTCTGCTGGGTTTAGTAGAAGCAGGGGCACCAACGAGCAGGTGCCAACAGACTTGTATACACACCCCCACTGCTTATCATATCAAGTGATATTCTCAGACAGTCGGGGCTTAGTACGTCGGCACAATACCGTTAGTACGCCGGCACAAAGGAATCGGCAGCACCTGTGCCGTAGCTGCTGGTTACAGCAGGATATGCTGCCAACGACCAATAGCTCCTGCTGCTTGTGCTGGCGTACTAACGCTTTGTTTATCGTGGCACGCGTGCTATTGCCAGCCCCTTTCTCGTCGCGTTCTCTTATGTTGGCACGCGTGAGTTCGGCAGCCCGTCGCATCAGCCGGAGTTTCGATTGACTGCAGCATGATTGATTACTCTCTACGCGAGGAGGGTTGCAGACGACGAGAAAACCCACGTGACTGTGGGAGAAACACGCCGCTGCAGCCTCCATCACACCTTCCTGTCCGTTTTTTTTGTTCCGATTTCGCTGAACTCACTTTCTCACTTTGCCATCGCTGGTGCAGAACTAGTTCATTCTGGTGCAAAACTAGTTTGGAGGGGCCCACTCAAGATTTACCCGTAGAAATGAAAAGATTCATCGAAAAAAATGAAATTTTCTTTCGTTATCAGATATGTGATAACGTTACTTACCACTCGTAATTTTCTAGAAGTTTCTTGAAATGAGATCGATTTCTGAAATCAGAATCATCCATTTCTCACTGGAATTCTAGTACCTCCCTCCCCGAACTAGTTTTGCACCCTTAATAATTAATAGGTAGGAGCCGCATTGGATCCTGATTATCCGTGTCAGCCTACTGCGCGGCGAAGGCTGCCATAGCGCGCGCGGCAAGACATGTCGAACGCGGGGGTTACCTCGTGGCGCGCGCCATTTCTCATTGGGTCGCGCTAATGAACAACTAGGTGTTCAATTAAGCCGGTTTCTTTGTTCATGAGGTAACTATAGTCTACAGCAATGGTAGTAGGACCTGGTGAGGTTGCGGACTGTTCCTAACATACTGTAGTCTGATTGTGTTATCACTCATTTTTTCGAAATAACTGAAATTGGTCGGTGAGTTTTCATTTCTACTCTCACATTTTCACCTGTTTTCATTGCTTCCACAGATGTAGTCATATCGGTGAAAACACAGGCTCACCGATCTGTCACAGCTGCTTCAAAAAATGTGTGATACCTTTAACAAACTATCGTATGTATGGTTAGATCCACGGCCTGTGTCTTCAAGAAAAAACGTGTAAATTCAAACCGCGGCTGGCGTGGCGGTTTAAATTTCAATCTCTGAGAATTAAACCGCCGCGCCAGCCGCGGTTTGAATTTAAACGTTTTTTCTTGAGGACACAGGCCACGGACCTAACTATATGTTAGTACGAGTCCGCAACCTCACCAGGTCCTACTTCCATTGCGCAATAGACTCGCTCCAGCGCTGTAGATTATAACAATTAGCGAAGGCATACAGCCATGGAATACAACCCGCAGTATGTAATTAACAAATAGATGGCACAATACACATGATTGCCACTTGAAAAGACGAAATTGAGGAAAGTTCACAATTTTGAAGCAAACGCTAATTAACCGATGATCAGGAGATGATGTCCAGAATTTCGAAACAATACCTCCTATAAGTAAGTAGCATTGGGAATGCTCTGCTCCTCTATGCTTTAGAGGAATTCAGAACATTTCACATTTCGAATTCTAGTGGTCGCAATATTATTTTCGACGGAACATGTAATGGGTTATTTGGCATGCAAAAAATCCGTTTTGGTTTTCAAAAAAAAAAAAGATTAGTGGGCTTCGATACGTCCATCGTAGTTGATAATTCAGATTTGGCCGACCCTGCCCGATGCGGTTCATCGAGGAGCTGATGACAAATTCTTAGCTCTTTGATTGCTGGAAAGGACCGCGGTATGTGTGGTATTCAACCACCGAAATATATTGTAATCCTTTGAAAATCAGCAAGTAAACATCGGATGGAATTGTCATAGAAAAAAGGAATTTTTTTGAGTCTTAGCACCGATAGGCGAAAGAAAAAGTGAAACCAAACGAGGAGCTCATCTGACTAAGTAAGGTAAGCACATTTTGTCTAAACGCTGTTTCCAACGAAAATCATACCCGTTGCCACAAAGGAAAAAAATTAGAACTACTTTAAAAACTAAAAAATTTTAAAAAAAGACTAAAGACCCCTATCAGTTTGCCGGACGACGTCGAACGACTCGTTATCAAGTTTGATAAGTCAAGATAGATAAGATGAATAGGGTAGGGTAGATAGATATGACACATTCGATAACGAGTCGTCCGACGTCAGTCGGGCAAGTGTGAAAGGGGCTTAGGAAAATTCACTCGGTGTGCTTTAATCGCGCGATGCGGTCGCCCACCCGGCTTACTTTTACCAGCCTAGGCTGTACAATCAACAGCGGCCACGCATTTGATTTCGCTGCAGGGATTGCGGTATCGCTGTTTGCTAGGACCCTAAAAGCCTCCTTGTTTGAATCTCCTAATTTTGGAAGGTCAGGAAAGCCCTGGGTTGGTGTCGAATTCTCGTTTATATTCAAACCGCGTGAGTAAATTTTAGAGTGTTCGCGGCACATCCTACCCCCTTCCCCCCTGCGCCATAGCATTCATTCCGCACTCATCGCCTTGAGACCTTTAGTTCACTCCTGCCGGCAAAGTTCACGCTGGCGCAAACTCCGTGTATCCTCCGGTTCCGACCCAAATTTATTCTGTTTCTAGCGCGCTTGTGCGGAGCGAGGTTAGACAACCAAAACCAGACCAAGTGACATTACTCAATAGATAATGTATGTTTTATGCATAGAGTCAGCGAGGAAGTGTGGGGAGAAGGGGACGCAGCATATGCGCGCCGTCGCACGAAATGAACGGAAATAAATTTAGCTCGGAAACGGAGGATACGTAGGTCATGTGTGCACTGAGTTAGCGCCAACGCAAACTCCGGGGCAAGAGTGAACCAAAAGTTTTTGTGCGCTCCGTACTCGCTGTATATTCTACTGTGTTACCTATAGCGGCGAAGCTAATGTAGTTCTTTTCAGGATGATTCCGTTTCCACCTCGTCCTCGTAGGAAACGCACATTGGCAGATATATCGGGTAGGTGTTGTTCAATAGATTGTGTCTACCTAACTTGTAGCCTTCGTGGTTGATTACGTGAGAACTGGTCCGCTTCGCAATTTCGTAAGCTCTGATATCTGAGATCACACTGAAATAGAAAACAAGTCTGTGTGGAAAATTCACTACTTAGGCCCTCAAGCTGCTGATCTTGGAAGGGAAGGGAAACCCAGTGTTGGTGTAAAGATTTTTTGTGTTCGAAAAATTAGGCGCCGACCAGTTCTTTGGAACCGTTCGTGGTGGCGTGGGTGGAGAAGCTCCCATTTTCAATCTCAAATATCACAAAGCTTGATTTTGCGGGCGAGTTGCGATAGCAAAACAAGGCACTCCTATTCCAATCACAAATTTAGTTGGGCGTTCTTTTAACCGTCGAATTTCAGCATTGCTTCCTCCACTTTTTGCGAACAACCGATTGCCGCCCCCTGCTGATCCGAATGGGATGGACAACGCTGGCGCTGCTGGAGCGAATCATCTTCCCGAAGAGCCTGAAGAGCGAAATTTCGCTGAAGAAGCTGAGCAGCCCATGGTGATGGAAATACCGCCCAATACGCTTAGTACGTACTCTATATCATACTATATAGTATCTTTTCCTACACCCGACATAATGTCTGCCATTCATATCGCCCGAAAATCGATATGGATGATACGCATTTTCGTTGCGGGAAGTATGCACTAGGCCTACCACCCCGCAGCCACCCGTCGCCGCGACGGGAGCATGCAAACTGTTCCCACAAGCTCCGCCGGGAGACGAGGGTGAGCGTTCTATATAGCGGTACGCACTGTTAGAATCAGCTTTTGTTACGAAGGATCCGTCCTATTTACATGGAATGTTGTTGTAACTTATTTGTAAAGGTTTTAATTGTAGTTAAGGTGCTCTTGATGTTGAATATAGAAGGTTTGGGAGTGTATCGAGAATGGTTGCGTGATCAGTTGTTGATGATTCCAGATCGGAGGTCTTGGTATGTGGCGAAATCGCCAGGTGTGGTCCTTCCAGAAGTCGAGATTGGCTGGGACCAAATTTCGTCTGTGAATTCCGTCACATACCCAGGGTTGAGCAGGGTTGCGGCTCGGCGCAACGGGGGTCTTAGAATTTTTGACAAAAATTTTAATTTGGGCAGGGAGGCACGCAAATTTGTTGGAGAAAAATGAGTCTTCTCCGAACCACTTGGTAAGCTGGAATGAGGTAGTAATATTGGCCCTCTGATAGTATGATGGCAGCGCTAGAACAGCTGTGTCTGCAGAGGCCGTTACGAAATTCTGCGTTAAGGTGGGTATACCTTTGTTTGGGCGAAGTATCAGATTTCAGTGAAAATATCTTCTCGGGGGTTATTTGGTTAGGTGACTACGAGTTTGGTGTCTGTTTGTGGGGCGGGGAACGTAGAAAAATTTCAATTTGTTTCCAAACTTGTGATCAAGGGGGGGGGTCGTAGGTCCGCCTAAAATTTTCGCAACGGCCTGCTCAACCCTGCACACACCACGACTTCTGATCTGAAATCATTTACAGTTGATTACGCAACCGTTCTGGGTACACGCCCAAGCCTACTTGTCTTGTAAAAACATTAGGAGAACTATAATCAAAACCTTTACTATAACTGAGTTCTCCACGAACGCTGGGAATTCGAGTACCCCGTCAAGAAAACCACCTCCCGTTATTCAATTCACCCTGATTCGATTCACTGTTAGGGGTCTGGTATACTTTTGCGACACACGGTCGCGTCGCTCTGCACAGCGACAGCGACCGCCTCCCGTCCTTTGAATCTGTCGCTGTCGCAGTGTACTGCACAGCGACAGCGACAGTGGTAGCGACACGCTATGGCACATGTGCAGTATGTCAGCCCTCCGCGACACGTCACTGCGACCCACACGCGACATCTGTTCCTATGACGACCGTTGCCGTTGCTTTGATGCGAGTCCCGCCACGATTTGTGTTAGATTGCGTGCCTGTCGCTCATTACAGCGACAAAGTATACCATGGGCCTTAAGTTTCGTTTTTAAGTGGTTCCTGTTTCAATTTTAGAACAAAAACCATAATAAATAACGCTTCTGGGGCAGCAAAAGCGCCAAATTTTTGCTACTGGAAGGGCTCTGAATAAAATTGGATTGTTCAATCCTTCTGTCGTACCTTGACAACTATGTATGGGTAGCGGACATTGCTCACACGTGCGTTCTGTGTCGCGGTCGGTGGCAGCCGCGCGCGGCGGATTGGGCGGCGACGCCAAATCCCAGCATTTCAGTGAAATCAAGTAAACTAGCGTGTTCACTTGCATCATATAACCATGAGATGTGTTCGCTCTGACACAAGGTATAGCTTCCTTTACTGTGCTTTTGTGGGCCGAATTCCGGTCCGCAGTTACGTCTCGACACGCTTTGCGACCGCACACGCTCGAATCGATCGAGTTCCAGCGCCAAAGCCGACTCGATGGGGTTTTTTTATACCACATCTCCATTTTTTCAGTTTCTAGTTTCCAAAACCCATCTAGAGTCAAGAGATCGGCGGCTGCGGCGCTGGAAAGTCTTCCGACACGGAAGCGTGCAGCCGCAAAGCGTGTCAAGACGCGATTGCGGACCGGAATTTATCCCACAGAAGCACAGTACATTCAATCCTAAGCTGCATCTGCTTATATTTTGCCTGCGTTTTATTTTTTTTTCTTCGAAATTGCGTTCTTTCTTCTGGAATAGCTGGCTGGATTCTGCCGAGGACCTGTGGGAAGCCTGCCGCATCGGTGTTGGACCGAAGCCGACGCGACAGATTCTCGGCAGGTTTGCACTAGAATGAAAACATTGCTCGCATTTTACCGACTTACCACAACCTCCACTTGGCAACCGGGATTCTGTTGCGAATTTGCCGTGATTTCTGCCATTGCATCCCGAGATTCAAACCATCTAGCTTGACCCAAGTCATAGTTTTGTGGTCCGCGGCGTTCTCTACTGAGCCATCTCCGCTACTTCAGTATGGGGCTCTCAATGAAATGTGGCTATGTTATCGCGTCCTTATCGGGACAAATCCGCGACATGTTTGTCGGTGAAATCGCGTAATCCTTACGGTATTTTCCCACCGTTCTTGAGGTGACCCTGTGGTATTTTTGCGCTATTTTCGCTGTGTTTTCGCTGCTCGCGGTATTTTTTGCTTCATATTCTGGGTTAAATTCAAGCTAGCGAAGATTTTTCGCTAAATTCCTAGCTGCTCTTTTCAGACTCGGTACCAGGGTTGAGCAGGGTTGCGCCTTGGTGCGACGGGGGTCGTAAATATTTGCGAAAAAAATTAAAAAAGAAAAGTTGGTGAGGGGGCTGGTAAATTTTTTGACCAAAAATGGAAACTTCCTCCAAACCTTTTGGTTGAAGTAGGCTTTTGTTTTCTTAGAAACAACCGCTGTGTGTTGTTTCTGATAAAGCAATCATAGCAGCGTCGTCGCTTCTTCCTCTTCAGTGAACGACGAAATGTACATAAACGATTGCCCCAATGGCCAGTGTTCATGAAAAAATTTTCAATATATCGATTTCGCCCCTTCCCCCTCTTCGTGTTCAAGACGGTACGGAAATTTTGCTCCAAGACAGCTGATTAACCACTGTCTGTTAATGGCCTTTTAGAGTGGCTTGGCAGCCAAAGTCGCTGTCGCGGAGACAATGTGAGTGTTGGGGGGCGCTAGCGAGCGGAAACCGTGCCGCGCGATGGGTGCGACCGCAGCTATTTCGGAGTGCACGAGCTTCGCCGCGAGCTGGTAGCGATTAGAGCGACGTCGCGCTTATTTTCAGCCCGTATCTGCCCATTAACTTTCAGTAAAAACAATTATCTCGCCTATTCCACTGTTTTTTCAATCGATTTTCAATGGAACTAACGGCAGCGAAGAGGTAGGAGACGCAAAGACAGAAACGTGGTTCGGTGGCAAGTCATGGCAAGGTCCATTTTCTTCTGGTCTGGAGAGCGACGCCGCGGAATTCGCAGCGACTCCACACTGAAAGGCCGGAATCATACTTGTCGCGACGAGCGACCGTGCATATAGAAATGTGATAGATATTGATTTTGAACATTGCTACGCGTCGCTCGTCGCTGGAATTATGATCCCGGCTAAAGATCCCTTACAACCCAACGACGAGTGTTTGAGGAAAATGTATCGTTATTAATGCGAAAATGGTGCTATCGAACCTATCCGAGAAGTTTAACCATTTTAGTTGAATATTATTGTTTAGGTTTTTCGCAGAGGGTTCTCTACTGTGCCGCATTGAAGTACTGCGGACTGGCTCCGAAAATAAATCCCTCTGTTGGACGACTTGTTGTCGATTCAGAATGGAAGACCGCTGGGACGAGCCGTGAGATTTTTGATTTTTTTCGTTTGTTCCAATTATACATCCCTGTTTTCTCATTTATCCCGTGTTTTCTTGGTTGCTCAGTGTTCTGTTCTATTGAGCGGCACCGAGGTGCAAGCTTAATGGGGCACTTATTCACTGCAGCAGTCTGCAGAAGAGACAATGCTCTTATGGGAGCCAAACCCTACTCCGCTGCTGCGCACAGCCCCTGTTGCAGCGGGCACGATGATAACGCCGGCATCATACTACCGTTGCGGCGATGTGTGAGAAAGAGCAGTATCGATCAATCGCGGCGATAATGCGCTTCTTAGGGGTCGTTTATACTCCCGCCGCCGAGCGGCGCGGCACAGTGCATTTCTGTAATATTGATCACGCGGCGCGGCACGATCGATATTGCAAGATTGCCCTTCGCCGCGCCGCTCGGCGGCGGCAGTATAAACGACCCCTTAGGGTATCGATTGTTTTGACGAGCAACACATCATCCCTTTGAGTGAAATGGGATCATATCTTTGACCATGATTGATCGAAAATCGCGTTTTCAATCACATATATCGAAAATATTGAGCAGTTATGCATATCGCGGCGATGGCATCGGCGCCGCCCTCCTTTAGGTGGCATTGTGATAGACCCGCGACGATATGCGTAGCTGCTGAAAATTGCAGCAAGGTGATATAAAACAAAGGTTTCAGCCATTGGTGTATGAGTTTCTCATCCCATTCAATTCCATGATTTGCATTTGTGCTTACAAGAACGATCGATTCCCTCAAAGCGCAATATTGCTGCAATTGATCGATATCGCTTGTTCTCACGCATCGCCGTGACGGTAGTATGATCCCGGCCTAACTGTGCTGGTACAACCGGGTAATGGCGTGACCACCCCCGTCCCAGCAAAATTATCATTACGTTACTTGCTCCAGCAGCGGATGTTCCCAACTGCGAAGCGGTACTTTTTTCGATCAGGTCCCTACCATTTCGATCTCATGCAAAACCTCCCCACGTTGGGGCATACCCTGTGAGGAAAGGAATTGTGGACCAATCCTGCCCCAACGACCTAGTTAGAGAACCTGATACAGGACCACAGTCAACCCTGCTTCCTACTTTGTATGCCCTTAAATAGGATGGCTCAGTAGTGTTCCAATCTGTAGCTCTGACCCTGCCCCGCCTCCACCTCTGCTCAAAGCCAACCCCCCACTGTCTGTTGTGGGGTCTTCCCCCTCGCAGAATATTCTGCCAATTTCGGGTGATAATATTTGATTACTTGAATGGTTGTTCGGTTGAATTTATGTGTTTTTGGAAGTTGTGTGATTCCGTTTAACTTCTTTGCCGGTTTCATTAATGTATAGCCCGCTCTGATTTTTCCCATTGATTGCTTTCTGATTGATTTTTCTGACTTGGATTGATGCTGGTTGCATTGTTTACATCTTTCTTGAAACAGGGCGGATTTCTTTTGGGATAGTGAGTTATACTGTGTGAATGACAATCGACGGCCGGGGTAAGCCGGCGGACCAGTGCAATCATTTTGGTGAACTGTAACGGGGGACTTGAAGCCTCTCCCATGCCTATATAATTGGATAATTTCGGAACTCGTTGCCATCTTTTCTGGTTGTGTTTTGTAGGTTGTCTACCTTGCTCTCGAAGTAAAATAGGAGCATAGCGTAACATTCACATTCCTGGCACGAACGAGTTGGACGATTTTGTTGTTTGACTTTGTTATGAGCATCGGACAGAGCCTTTTTGATGGCTCTCTCTCTCTCTCTCTCTCTCTCTCTGTCAGGGGTTAAGCCCCTCCAAGACGGGTAGTTGGGCTGTTCAATAATATTGGTTAGTAGTTCAGCATGCAAATGCTCGACCGAAGAATTCCTAGCTCATCCGATTGCGATACGAAGAGCGGTATTGCGCACTCGTTGCAGTCTAGTCCAGGAGATGCAGATGCAATATGCTGCCTAACCAGTGCAGCGTATTCTAGGCGGGCTGGAGAACAGCTTAGTTGGTCCTAAGGACAGCTTTCCTGCTGCTACCCCATGATTTACCACCCAGAGCCCTAAGAAATTTCAGTTTTGCTTCGAAGACACTTTGAGACCGAACAGTTTGGGAAAACGTTCAGCTGGCAAGCTATCTGCATCCCACTCGCTGCTTACAGGAGGAAAGACTTATGAGAAGCACATCTAGTTCGTTGGGTGCCATACTGGAAATATTACCGCCTCAAGTCTGCGCGTCGGAGACTGAACGCAGAAGGCGAGCCAGATGTAACACCAAAGCGCTTTAGATGTGGAAAGAAGTGGAGCGGTTGGAGAACTCGATTTGGAGAGCATACAATTACCGAAAGCTCTACTATTGTTGCGAATGTGACAAAAACTTGCCGGACGCATATGCTCGTTGTTTGAACACAACGTGCCGACTGCAAGGGTATGTACTAACTACAGTAGCTTGCGCGGGCTGGATGAGAGCCATGCGAAGCTTCTTTCAGGGTTGTGCCGAAAAGAAGTGTAAGTCTGCAGCGGATATCAATTCACTGTGTGAGCATTATACCCCAATTACAGTCCGTTCTCAGACGGCTTCTTGGATTACTTGTGGATGTGCATAGGAGGTTACATGCGGTTAGTATGACTTGAATGTCATAAAACCCTTATTCTCGATCCATAGTAGAACAAATTTATTGTTCGCAGAGGGTCAATGACCATAGACGTCGAAACGTGTCGGATTTTCCCGCATATGCTGCAGATATTGAGTCACATCAGGAGTTCGCATGCAACCGTATAATAGTTGTGCTAACTATTAACTTTGATGGAGTGGTATTCAAAAAGCTCACAAGGTCAGTGTGTTGCCCGAAAAAAACATGTGAATGTGGCTTCCTTAATTAATCGTTTCTGCTTCCAGAAGCAAAGCGTGGCCCATTTACCTTCGGGTAGAAGGGCTTCCTTACCCATCAAAAATATGGCAACAAACATGTTGCTAGCTGGATTGATCTTTTTGAGGAAAACTATAACTGAGCCGCTGCTTAAAGAGCTGTTTTCTATGTACGTATTGAAGGCTAGCGGTCTGTGAGGCAAAAAATCAATACAAAATATTATTACAGCATGAAATACGAGCTTCGGATGATGCGGCGAGACGGTATAGATATTTGTGGAGAAGACAACGTTATTTGGAAATGCTTCCCCATCATTCGAAATTGTGTCATAGATTTTGAAGTGCGTAAAATTCCGATCAATACACCGTTTTTCTATAGTTCATATACTATATTCAGGGCTTGCGGGATATTTTCAAGTCCCCCCGTTGGAGTTCCTATCAGGGGTGTCATCTTTGCACCGCTCGTGGTGAACGTCATGGGCGTTTATTTTCTTGGTACGTCGCCCTACCTTCATTGTGGGAAAGACGCTCGCACGATAGCATCCTTCATGATGCAGAAAGTGGCCAAAATGGATTGTTAGGTACTGGGTGGATGGATGTAATTGATTTTCATGATGTCATGTCGTATTGTATCGATCTCTCTGCAGGTATCACGCAGATGATGGATATAGTAACGATGGAAAGATGCAGGGTGGACGCCTTACACGCAGTGTCAGAAGGGATTACGTGCGACCTATTTCGAGGTGCTAAACAGCTATCACGAAAGAGTTGTTTTTCCAAACTTCTATGCCAGCCGTTTCAGAAGTTTTCGTGACCGCAATCGTATCCCTGAAATCGACTTAGATCCAAGTGCACTCGATTTGTTGTCACGTGCTTTGGAATCCACAAGAAATTACACTTACTCAAGCAAATTCGTACTGGGAGTTCAAGATTTGAAACGATGCACTGGGTCGGAAAAAGACGCTGTCAGGATCTCGCTGTTCATTGTTTGAAGTTCCCGCCTGTAATTCACAAGCTTTAGACGATGTTTGTGATGTTTCCGCTGATAGCTGCTCATTGCCTATGTGATCCGTGCGGATGTGCCCTCCTGCTAATGTACTGGTCCTTCATCCGACTTCTTGAAAAAACGAAGGAGCTCGATGCGGCGAGTCTTTTAAGGATCCAACAAATGGCTGTCACCTTGAAATCGCTCTGGTCAAGGATAAATGAAGAGTTTTTCACCCTGAAGCTCCATGTGAGACGGTCTTGTTACATTTTTGGAGCTCTTTCGTTTAAGAGCTTTTTTCCAGTGCCTCTTGGATCATGCTGTCATGCAAGATATTGAGGAGGTTGGCACCCCATACCAGTGGTCCGCGGCTCCATTTGAGCGAATGCATAGGCAGATGCAAATAAGCCACGTGCAATGTGCCACGAACTGCGAGGAAATGTTGATAAGAAAGTAAGAAGGTCCTTCCATTAATAACCACCGGAAGTGAGATCTGCTATTTAGTTTTCTGTTACGTCGGGAGCTAAGCCAACGCCTTGAAGTGGAAAGCCGGCTCACAAACAATCCGGCTCTTTTGCAGTTGCGCGCCACACTTTCTAATGGTGAAAGTGGCAGGTGCGATTTATTCACAAATTGAATGGAAAGCGGGCACGTATACGACTACTACTAATTTGTTTAGATTACCCGAATCGTTTCGTCTCAATGATAGCTTGTACATCCCACGATGTTCAACTATCCGTCCGGAAGAGTTGACCCAGCACCACGCGGCCAAACTACAGGGATTACTCGGGCATTTTAAGTTAAGGTGCTACGCCGCACTTTTTCTCCGTTTTTGCTAATGAGGTCAATTTTGTAGTCTTCTTTCAGCTCGCGGTTGTGCACCAATAAAACGGCTTTCGCCTCGTGCTACTACTGGAAAAGAAGGAAAGACACGCTTTCTGATTTAGTCTATCTAGACGTGGATGGAGAAGCTATTTTTGGCTCGGTTGTTCTATTTGCCTACAGCGAAGATAATCTTGAGTGCTTTGTTCTCCTCGATCGTTTTCGTACTGTTGATCCATTCGACCATCTCACTGAGGCAATTTCGCATTCTGAGCACCCTGCTAGGACACAAGCTCATCAGGCTGTAAATTTGTCACGCAGAAATAACACTTACTTCAAGAAAATCACGGGCAGCTCTTTGACTATGTACAATTCTAGCAAAATCATCTCATCAGCGTTACTAATCACTTTCGATAACAGCCTATTCATTTCCCGCATTTGATTTTCTAGCCATTAGGCAACCGTCTCGTTCTGCGTATGGTGCCATGTGTCATTATACTGCCATTAATAACTGTTATTGTTCCACCTTTCCAATGACAGTTTGGTTTTTAATCGGTTATTCGCATCCGATACTTCATATTGTACTGAATGCTGTGATGGTTTCAAAGTTGAAGTAATCCTTATTTTTCAGAGAAGTTTCTCTTAGACAGCCTATGCTGCCGTTTTCTTTCGATAGCTTATATAGCCCCGTTTGTGATTTGGGTTCTCAACCTATTCGTCCTCAAGTGCTACAACCTCAGTCGTCACCAGCATCGCAGTGGCTCGGTTCACAGGCGCGAGCACCCGCACCAGAGCCTGAAATATCATCGTCATCACTATGGCCTGGTTCACAAACCCAAACATCCGTTTCGAGCTCCCAGTCGTCAACAGGATCGCAATGGGCCACTCTCAGAAGTCGAACACCCGTCTCAGGATCGCAGTCGTCGGAAACTTCACATTGGCTGGTTTCGCAAGGCCACACACCCAGTTCGGAAGGATCGACGCCTGAGCGGTCGGAAGGACCATCGTCACGCAATGGTTAGAAAAATGGCCGTAAACAGTTTAGCAAACCTCTACCCAATATTTTCCTTTAGCGATCGCCGATCGGATTTTAAGGAGCAAGAAGATATCTGTTTCTGATCTCGGATTTCTCGTGGCACACTCTGAACGCACTGAATATGAAGTAAATTAGCATCAACTCATCAGTTAAGTGTCAACGTTGAAAAACATTTGTTGACAGAATATTGTTTGCACGCAACTGAGAGATGCTCGAGTAAATATGGATGAAGTGAGGTCTATGCAAGAGTCCGTCGAACAGCTGCCTCCCTCCTCGGACACAGTGGTCAATATGATGTCCCAGCTTCTTCTCAAGTCTGCTGCTATAAATACTGGACTACTGACTTTCGTAAGTAGTGACTAAATATAGCTCGAAAGTGCTCAATAAGCCCTGATCATTTAAGATCGATTCTCTTTGATAAGAGTTACGGAACTGAAAAACGACATCACGGACGCCACGTCAAATTTCCGTCACATGGCCGACTTGAAGCTGCCTGAGGAAACTACCCTCTCTGCTCGAAACCTCATCAATCGTTGGTATATAGACGCTGTCGAGCCTTTCAGGGTATTGAATTTGTGTCGTCAGAGAAAAATAAAACCATCAAGAACAACTTTTGTAGGCGTGCAACTTGAACTCGTTGATGGAATCTTGGAAATTTCCGCTTAGAGCACGTCGTGAAGATCACCTTACGCATTGTACCGATTTCATCCGTCTGTACCTAGTCAAGGTAATAATTAATAATCGCTGGCTTGCAAAAACAAAAAAAACAACGAAGTTTCGTGTTTCAGGCTTGTCATCCTGCGAATTTAATAAAAAATTATTCTTGTCGATTAACGGGAAAGAATGCTAAAAATGAGAAATTACTGGACCTGCCTGATGCTGTCGTTGAGACGCTCATAAGTTAGTCAAGTCATTTCTTCATAGCCTAATTTTATGAAGAAAATCACACTTCACCCCCCTTACCATAAGTGCGACGTTGGAAAAAATCGGCGTGTGAAACCGGTCATCCTTGTTTGTGTTTGAGAACGCATTCTCTCTCGGCATTGGTAGTAAGCTTGATTCTATATGACCTTGAATGCCACAACTATAGCACGTTTCGAAAGAAAAAAGGACGTTCCGCTTTTTACACGCGCCTGTATATAGGCAGTTGGTTGTATCAGGCACGCCACGTCGAGTGTGCATCGCACTTTGGGAAAACAACGGGGAAATTTGTGATCACTCACAAATGAAGTATACAAAGCGTATGTCGGATCTGCGGAAACGAATAGTATTGCTAGTATCTCTTGGGCATTTATTGTAAAACTGCGCAGTACCCCGTCCCGAGCCGCAAGTTTCGAAAGGTTATAAGCCCAAAACTGTCGATGTTTGCGGTTCTTGTACCTTTTAAAACGCGCATTAGTCTTTGAAAAATCCGGAAACGAATCTCATAATTGTGTTCTGGCTCCCAAAACTACCTCCTGAGCAAATTTGGGGAGGAACCCTTTTTCCAAACTTTGCCCAGACTGATAGCGTTTTCGACTTCTACGGATTTTCCGTTGGGCGGTTATTTATATCCATTAGGGGGTTTTGAAAATGCTTCAGAAAAATGTTACAGGTGTGACTTGAGATTGTCCCAGGTAGGTTTTTCGGGGCGCTGATCACGAATCTAAGGTTTGCTTGTCGACTTTCCAGGGTTTTCGGCCTAATTCGCTCGAAGCATCCCAGCGGGGGGAAATTTTGAGCGCAAAATACCACTTTCGAGATTTTCGGATTTCTTCGATAGATGTGTCTCAAAATCATTATCTGGGGGTAATTTGATGAGCCTAACACGAATCTGAGACCGGTTGCCAATTTTCTACAGATTACGGTTGATTACGGTAGGTATACGGTAATTCGATCAAGGTCTCAAATTTGACTCAAAACTTGTATTCGATGGTTATTCGGGGTGGTGAATACGAATATGATGTCCATTTGCCGATTTTCGAACACTTAAGGTAGGTTTTGCCCCCTAAATGGCATATTACCTACCTTAATTTACAGTAAACCTCAGAATTTCGGCAAACGAGCCCCAGATTCGTTTTCAGCACACTAGATTACCCCTACATACAAGTTTTCAGCAAAATCCAACTAACTTCTTCAAAACGCTCAAAAAAATCTGTTTTACTATTTCGCGAAACTTTAAAAACGCTCATAACTTTTTGGAAACAGCTGCTCGCGGCGGGATACTGCGCATTTATAGTATTCTGCCACAGGAGATACTAAGGATACTAGTCGTTTTCGCAGGTCCGACCTAAGTTTTGTATACTTCCCTTGTCAGTATCCTCACTAAACCATGCTTGTAATGACTACCGCGTTCAGATTGCCTACTGGATGGACTGAAACTTGGACAACCAGAGTTGAATCGATGCCCCGAGGACCTGATTAGGATGCCCACACAGTGAGAAAGTTTGTTGCAAGCTGAAGTTCGCTAAAAAATTATTTTTAGATTTTGGTTCAAGCTCGGCGCCTCAGATATGGAGAGAGAGAACTGCGCCTCATAGAGTGCAAATCGATAAAAGCTGCCTGGAAAGCAAACATGAGAAGAGCCATCACTCGCGCATTGTAAGTTCGGATATCTGATGTTGATAAAAAACCAATTTCTGAAAATTCAGCTTTCTGGCAAAAGTAACGATTTGGCAATGTCATTTCGAAGTCAAAAAGTTTCAGACATATTTTGAAATGTCAAAAAAATGATTTGGCGTAAATAGCCTGGAGTATTTAAAGAGCTAGGAAATGAATTGAAATAACTAAAAATACGATTTGGTGGTCAATGACAGACGAGGGATAGGATTTTACAAGCTTCTTCGTTAAAGTTATCGAAGCGAAATCGAGCACGTGATGAATTGGAGCGTTACGTTCACCTAGCTTGACCTCTGCTAATTCCCTTATTACAGCTTTCAAAAATGGCTTGATTTTTCCGTTGCGCGCTTGATTTCTTTTTGGTAAGTATAACGGAGAAGCTTATAAAACCCGATCCCTCGTCTGTCATTGACCGCCTAATCATAATTTTGGTTATTTCACTGCATTTCCTAGCTATTTTATTACTCCAGGCTATTTTACTTCAATCTATTTGTTAAGATAATTCAAGATGTTTTTGAAACATTTTGACTTCTAAGGGGCATTGCCAAATCGTTACTTTTCCCAGGAAGCTAAATCTTCAGAAATTTCACATATTTTCCGACGGTTCCCTTTTTGACTTCAATTTAGCTCTAAGATTTCCATTTTGGAATGATGAAAGATCTAAGAGACGATATTGTCGTATGAGTACAACTTTTGAAACCTATGAACCACAACCATAGAAAATAATACTCATTGCCGCATTTTGTGCAATATGTGAAAAATCGATTATTGATCATTAATATTCGATTTCGCATGATGAGAAGAATTCCCCAAGCAAGTGACTTACAATTAGAGTCAATAACAATCGAAAATCATCGCGGTATTTCGTGCAACAGGCGGAAAAATTGATATTATTGATTGGTATTTATCGATAATGACTGATGAGCGAAATTCCCCTACCAAGAAAACGAATCCCATTAGCAAACACCACCCCTCGCCGCGTTTCGTGCAAAAAGCGCGAAAATCTATAATGATGATTAACGATAAATGATGTGTCGTGAGTACGAATTCCGACAAGTTCAGTACTTATCTCCGACAACCTGTGTTAACTGGCTGTAGATCCACCCACACACCCTGGTCTCCGCAGCCGTAGCGTGCCCAAGCAGTATTCGTGTTTCTCGGCGGCTAATTTAGTATGTTAACCCACGATTTTGAGGTACCCTGCAAAGATAAGTTATCTAATTCAAGTTTGAGTAGGAGCGACCTGCATCCATTGCCAGCCTCCTGTCCAAGAATGAATTCCCTAGCTCAATTTTAAGTGTACCAAAAACATCGTGTACGCCGTCTGAAAAAAAAGAAGTTTAACAACAAAAACGTTTCTCACTTCTTTTCTCGAAAATCAGTAAACTATTCCAAACCAATTTTGGACGGTAATACCAACTTCTTGCGCTCTTTTTAATGCGACTTACAGGAGAGGCTTGTTACCTTCCGGTGGCGATTTGGAAAATCATGTTGTCGTTGCTGTACGTTTGTGAGAAAATATAAATGATCCGTGCTTGAAATTGGCTAAATGGCTAAGGGGATTCCAGAAACGGCATTTTTTTGCTTCAAAAAATCCTCGGATTCGGCTCAAAATTTTAACTGGGGGTTATTTAGGGCGCTGAACCCGAATCTGGGGTGTATTCCGCCCAAGACTTAGGGTTACTGTAGGTTACGGTAGGGATAATGCCTTTTAACAGGCGATACCTACCTTAAATTTTCGAAAATCGAAAAATGGACCTCAAATTCGTGTTCAGCGTCCCAAATAACACCCACAGTAATTTTTTTTTCTCAGATTCGTCATCAGCACCCAAAACAACCCCCAGAAACAAGTTTTAAACTCAATCCGAGACAATTTTTTTTGAGCTCCCTAAAAATTGTCATTCGTGTACATTGCTGGAGCGCTGTGCTCCCCCTAGAACATATTGAAGCGGTACCTCGAAACTCCATCGTATGTGTGCAACCCTTCCTTGTTAGAGCTAATTTCTACGTTCACAAAGAACTGAGATTTCGAAAAAGAAATTGCGCGCGTGGCTATGGAAAACCATATCGGGTGCGCTCGTCGCGCGCACCACAAGTTGAACTCTTATTGTAGAAATCATGCCATTTCAGAAATGACGTACGGCAGTACGAGATGAGAAATGGCTGCCTGCTGCCCAAAATAGTGAGTAAGTACCTGTAGTAAAGGCAGCGTTTGCGACAGTGAAGCGCTTCATTCTGTACGGGGGAATTTAAGGATTATTGGTAAATATAGCGCAGCTGAGAAACAACCCCGAAAAATTCTGTTCAGACACTCGAAAACAGCACCCTTGGAAAAAAATTGGGAAAAAAGTCAAATTCGGCTTTATTCTTGTAAAATCCATCCCCTAAATGAAAGTCATAAAGGCACAGTCCAACCTCGAAGTCTTTTTCCAACTTATCATTTTATCTTGGACACAATTTGGAGCTCATCACAATGGTGTCTCCAGGATTGCTGAGAACCCACTACGAAATGCGTTACGGCCCCTCAAAGAGTGTGAATTCGGACGGCGAGAAATTCGTGGACGAGTTGTCTCGGTCCTATTTTTCCTCGTCGTTCGCCACCATCGCGCCGGAGCAGCACACTATAAGCTAGACCGATGACGAATGGAAGAACGTAGATTTTGATCAAAGTCCATGGCGCGTCTCGTCCCTGTTGAGATTGGAAAATCCCAAGTGGACGGAGCGAATGGATCCTGATTCGGGGAAATGGGTGCTCGATTTTGTCGTTTGTTCTGAAGAGTTGAGATAGATACTGCGTTTGGCAGGGTTGGTCCACACAGCATTCGGACCATCATTTCAAATTCTACCCACGAGCTTGCGCTGTGCCTTCAATTCTGCAATTCATCTGGTTAGCGTAAGAAGTAATCATGTCAAGTAAAAACTGCTAAGGTACAGTCTGCCTGTTTATATTGAATTTTTAATTTTTGCAATATTGGTGATTTTCTACCTCAGAAAAAAAGGCGTTCAGTAAAGGGTAAGAGTGTGGTTTTGGATTAATTTTTAAGGGTTCAATAAGCGGGAATGGGTAACGTAGACGTTTTTAATGTATGGAAAGCTCGGAATCGAAGTACTACGTGAACGCTGCCTTCAAACTAACCCAAAGAGATTATGTTTAAAGTCAATTTAAACCTTGCAGAAGCGTAGGACTGGCACGCTTGCGTCGAACACCGTGGATGACGACTCAGTGCCAAGAAGCGGCGTATAGTCTGGATACACTGCGTACTAAAAATGTGCGAGCACCAGTTTTTGCGAATACTCTTGTTGAGCGTATCCGGCGTGGGCTTAGCAAATCTTGATGAAACTAACTTGCTATAGGGTATCACAAACCTTGCTAGACTCACACTCAAGATTGGATTTCGAATGTACAGTTTTTGAACTCGGAGTTTATCTACAATTTCGTAGCATAGGCTCAAATTAGGGCTATTTACTCTAATCATGTTCACAGAAATACAAACCCGTGCCCTTTTGTTGGCCATAAGAAGACCCTGAAAACCATAGTACAACGTTGTTGGAAAAATCGTTGCAGAATTTTCTCGAATCGAAAACTTTAGCAAAAGGGGCATTATTTTGAAAAATCGTCCCTGTAAAATTATCCGCCTTAAAACCATTTAAAGACATTTGATGTATAGCTTTTGACAATGCTCAAAGTATACGCAAATTTCGTACTTTTTCATTTGCATCGTCCAAGGATTCTTTCTCACAATGTTTTACTGTTGTTTTGAAGGTCTTCTTATGGCAAGTAAAAGGCAGGGGTTTGGATTTTTATGAACATGTTTCGAGGAAATAGCCCATATTTGGGCCAATGCCACAAAATTGCAAATAAAGTCCGTATTCAAAAACTGTAAATTTGAAACCCAGACTTGAGTTTGAGTAAAGCAAGGTTTGTGATACCCTTTAGCAAGTTAGTTTCATCAAGATTTGCTAAGCTCACGTCGAGATACTTTCAACAAGTATTCGCGAAAATGGGTGCTCGTAGTGAGCGGTGTAGTTTATTTTGTTGCTAGGTTGTTTTTTTTAAGAAAAACGGAGGCCGTTGTTAAACTTGTTATTACACATTGTTGATGATAATTGTGTTGTTGTATACATTGTTGTTGTATAAAAACCTTGTTGTTATGTAAAGATTGAACTTATAGGATAAATAATTTTGGAGAATTGATTTTCGAGCGCATCCAATTTTAAATGGCTTTTGAGATACCACAGATATGCATCTCAAGAAAGGGCTTGAGGCTGTATGAAAGCACAGCCATTGGGAGCTTGTAATGAATAATCCGTTTTTCAGTAGGGGGGAGACTAAATTGGTGTGACTGCTGAGACCAGCAACGGCTGCCAATAACGAGCGTTAGTATGCCAGCATATGTTGGCAGTATATGCTGCTGAGATCAGCAACGGCTGCCAATAACGAGCGTTAGTATGCCAGCATATGTTGGCAGTATATGCTGCTGAGACCAGCAACGGCTGCCAATAACGAGCGTTAGTATGCCAGCATATGTTGGCAGTATATGCTGCCGCAACCAGCAGCTCCTGCACACAACGAGCGTTAGTATGCCAGCATACGTTGGCAGGATATGCTGCCGCAACCAGCAGCTCTTGCATACAACGAGCGTTAGTATGCCAGGTTAGCCCTGGCGTACTAACGGTGTTGTGCCGACGTACTAAGCCCCGACTGTCTGAGTTATCAGTTGGTAGATCATATCGCTAAAACACGTTGTAGGCTGTACTTTTCGATGGGAAGGGACTAGGAAAGTGACTAACAAGTTTATTACTTACTGTTTAACATTAACTGCTTCACCTATTACTGCTTATCATATCAAGTAATATTATCAGTTGGTAGATCAAATCGCTAAAACACGTTGTAGGCTGTACTTTTCGATGGGAAGGGACGAGGAAAGTGACTAACAAGTTTGTTACTTACTGTTTAACATTAACTAATTCACTTATTACTGCTTATCATATCAAGTGATATTATCAGTTGGTACGTCAAATCGAGAAAACACGTTGTAGGCTGTACTTTTTTGTAGGGAGGGGACAGGGGAAGCGACTAACAAGTTCGTTACTTTCTAATGACGTCATCAAAGTGCATGGGGCATGTGATGACGTCATCAGGATGTCGTGCCAAGTACATAGGGCATCTGATGATGTCATCAGGACGTCGTGCCAAGTAGCGTCGGCGTGGATCCGGAAAATACTTCGCGTTCACTGATGAAGGTTGGCGCAAACTCGGTGCCATATGCTATAACATAGGTGCATCGTGTTTGCGCCAACCTCCAATGGGGAACGCAAATTGGAAAAATATTGACGATTTTTCCGGGATTTTACTTCGTAATATCAAGAAAAAGTGAACAATTCTATCAAAAAGGGGTCTTCCAAGCGAAAGAGGTTTGGTTGGCGTCAGAAACGTTCCAACAAAAAGGAAACATTAGGCAAGTAGGATGAGGAGAGTCCACAAAAATTGAACAATATTTTCTGAGACTGATTTTCTTGGCCGATACTTCTTAACAGCTAAAACAAATCGTTGTGGCGTTTCACGAGTAAGAGTTCAATGGTTTCCAAAAATGGACTTCTATTCGTTGACGAGATTATAAGAAAATACTCTTATTTGATGCTGCACTTTGAGTTCGCTTCTCGTAGCAGCTGGAGCTAGCCGTCTGTGTAGGTAAACTTGACATCATTCTCTCTTCTAATGATAACTAATAGGTTCACATAAATATACATTTTTATCGTTGCTCGCATAATCGGAGTCTAATTGGAGCCACAAAGTGCTTCCGTGTGGAACACCGCAACGGTTTGTTTTCGCTGATAAGAAGTATCGGCCAAGAAAATCAGTCTCAGAAAATATTGTTCAATTTTTGTGGACTCTCCTCATCCTACTTGCCTATTGTTCCCTTTTTCTTGGAACGTTTCTGACGCCAACCAAACCTCTTTCGCTTGGAAGACCCCTTTTTGATAGATGACCTATAGACTTCAATTTTTGAAGTAATTTGCCGTGAGATACTTTGTCAAATGCTTTAGATAGGTCAACATAGATCACGTCAACTCAATTACCTTGGTTCAGTGCCAGATTCCAATCAAATAAACTCTCGACAAGATTAGTTGGAATTCCAGTAACTAGGGCATCTTTCCATACCTCTGGAACCTCTCATAACATTGGGGATTGACGGTCTTACCGCTTTAAGTAGCTTTAGAACTTCATTTGTATGGGAATACATGCGATTGAACGTGGAATAAGCGAACGAAATATCATTCGAAACTGAGCGAAAATCGTAAATGTCGGCATTCGAGATAACGTTGACAAAAAAGTGTTCTAACGCGTTAGCTTTACTTGCATCAGTACTACATTGTTCACCGCTTGCGGCACAGATTATCGACATCTCTACTTTCGTTTTGATTTTATTTTGAAAATAAACATGGAGATATTTCATAGAAGCACGCGAGGCAAGCCTGCGCTCTCGACTAGCCCGAAACTTTCGGAGGTGATAGTCGATATCATGAAAACCCTTCATAGCACGGATCAGACAAAACATTCATCGAATTCTTTCGAAAACATCCTCTCTTTTGTGAAAAAAGATTTTCAGTATGAAGGGGGAATTTTGTACAGCGAGGTTTCCTTATCTTGAATGGAACATACCGGGCAAGTATTTTGTATAAAATAGTGCAGAATCTTTGGTACAACTCCGTACAGGAACTGTACCTGTCAAATGCATTCAACCAGTCAACCTGCTGCAAGCATAAGTGGGGTGAATCAAAATCATCATCCAAAAAAATCAGGCAATGGTAGCATAACTGAGGAAAACGCATTTATATCGAAATTAATCACGGAGCGGTCAGAGGTAGAAAAAGGGGCGAGAGCATTCACACTGCTGACGATCGGTACTGAAGAGAGAATAATATCAAGTGTTTTGTCACTGTGCGTAGGTGTATCAACAACTTGATTGAAACCGGTCGCGGGAAAAATCAAAGAAATCAGAAGATGATGTCCATGAGGTATGGAATTAAGCCAATCGATATTTAGGTTGGAATCTCCAAGAAGAACAGTACGATCCTCAGTAGAACAGTATTGGGTGAGCAAATCTATAAGTTTTTCATCGTCACTTTTGACCGAACATGGATGTCGGTATACAAGCAGAAAACGGATCTTCGAAAGGTTATTTGGAGAAATGAGCTCTACGCACAACACCTCAGACTTCATACCGGGATCAGCTGATAAAACTTGCGATAGCAATTTTTCAGAATGCACGCGGTAGACGATCCACTCATGATTGATCTTGCCCTTATTCTTCTCCTTGGCCATCTGTCTCAATTCATAGCCTTGCTGTCTTTCCTCAGCCGTCATGCTTCGACGGACAAATATGTTCGAAAACGCAGAACTGCGAAGCAGACGGGCATTGGCGAGAGCTTTCCTCCAATGAAAGTTGAAAGGCAGAACGACATATCTTCTTCCCTTTGATTTCTTCTTAATCTACTGCTCCATTCTCATGACAACAATACCACAATTGTAATGCGGCTTACTCTTTAAAGGCAGTGTTCACGATAAATATCACACTCGAGTTCGACCCAAAAATCGGATTGTTTGGTCGTGAGGTATCTAATAGTGTAGAAACAGCGAAGAAAAACGTCCAGAATAAGTCAAAATAACGGTTTCTAAATTCAGGGCGTGGACGAGAACCATGGGCCCCGCTGATTTCGGCAAGCGCGCGCTAATCGCGAAATCTGCGCGAATTGATCACGCTAAACGCGGCAGAGTTGCTTGGCAATTTGCCATCGAAGCGTCCGATTGGAGGGCGGAACGGGATAACTGCCTTTATTCGGGAGTGCACAAGCCCCCCTTTTCACCCGCATTCGCTTCTACAGTATTGCACCACGGCAGAGCGGTCTGTCGTGGCCCTCTCTCATCCAATCTCTCCCAACCAGGGATGTGCGTAATAGAAAATTTGTAATTCGTTAGTCGTTAGTCGTTCAACCGGCCAAAACCCTCGTTAGTCGTTAGTCGTTAGTCGTTAGAAATCTAGGCTTTAAAAATAAGCACAGTTGAGGCAGAAAAAAGCCCTTATGAATAGAAAAAGAAGGAAGGCATTAAAATATGTATGTTTCCCAAAACATTCATGGCTATTAAACACCCAAACCATTTATCCTTAGGGGACTTAGTATAAACTGCAAACCTACATATACATAATTCAAAATACGAATGAAAGCCTAATACTCGAGAGTGTGTATTTGTCGATTTTGTCCTTTTTTCCGGTGAGGAAAGAAGCAATATGGGGAACCGAGGAAACCATGAACTCTCCGCTTTTTTCAGTTTAAAGTTTACAGTTCTGCGCGTCGTTTCGAGCTTGCTCTCATCAGGGGGGAAGGTCGCAAGAAATTAGAATCCAAATGAAAACTTCATCAACGCATAGGTCTAAGCACCACTTTATAGAAATCGCATATCTCGAATTTATGACTGCAAATTGGAGGACAGCGCCCTTTACAATCCATTCATCGGATACAGTTCCTGTCGGTGCGCAGTTGTGGCCTGCAGGCGCCGCTCCATTTTATCTTCTCTGATAGCGCCCTCTTTAAAAATTTCCGCTGAAGCCGGTCAGTGTCGGAACTGGTTCAGTGACCCTACCACCATAATTTCGTGCGACCGACACGAAGTCGCACAAACGCTACACGGGACCTTTCGCAACGTTCGGTTGAGGTCATAGTGTGGGGGTTCCAGAACTGCGAAGCAATTTCACTAGAATTATTAAATACTGAAGGCTATGGTTATTTTGTACCATCCACCGCGAAAAACCATCAGGGAGCTATGTATCATTTCTTGATCTGGAGTAACCATTGGTTTGAAGCGCGATGTGAATGACTTTTGATTTTCTAACGAATTTTGGGATTGCTTACGGAAATATTTCTAATTTCGTTAGTCGTTAGTCGTTAGACGTAACACCCAAAAAGCCCGTTAGTCGTTAAATTCGTTAGTCGTTAGTCGTAATTACGCACATCCCTGCTCCCAACCCATAAGGCAGGCATCGACCTCGTATGACCACCGTCCGATCGTCCGCATGATTGGCGATCATGTCCAGAGCCGGTGGTTTTTTTCCAAAATTTTCACTGTTCTTAGTTGTTTGGGCATTAGTTTTAATGACATCGTATTGGCTAAAGATTAGGGTTCACTCGAAGCTTGACACAATCCTTCGGTCTACCAAGGAATTGAGAAAACGTTTGTTCTCTTTATTTTCAACGAGAAAGTCCATCTTTCTGAAGATTAATTGTCTGTTTCGAATCGATGGCTCATCTATACACTACCCATTACGATGACATTCGAATTAATATCAAAACGACTGACGAGGGTGAAAATTTTTGAGAAAATTCATCTTTTCTGAACATGATCGCTGGACATGCGGATGATCGGACGGTGATCATGCGAAAGTCGATGCCTGCCTCATGGGGTGGGAGAGGACGGATGGGCGAGGGCCGCCAGAGACCGGGACGCCGGGGTGCAGTACTGTAGCAGCGAGTGCGGGTGAAAAGGGGGGCTTGTGCACTCCCGGATAAAGGCAGTATATGATCCATCATTGGTCGAGAGATTGCCGCGTCGAACACACGTGGCACGCACGCAAGCGAGGAGGTAATGATATATCATTGCCTGCTCGCTTGCGTGCGGGCCACGTGTATTCGACGCGGCGATCTCTCGACCAGTGATCGACGATAGGCGCACCGGGACAGGGTTCGGCGTGGGGGTGGATATCCACACCAGGGGTCTGAGCTGCGCAGCGTTGAAGGGAGGGGGGTCTGAACTTCACCGGGAGACCACATGAACCATTCTGACCGTGGGTAGTAGGTACACTGTCTAGAATTTTTTTTTTGCGAATGATTCGGTAATACCGTCCAAAAAAAATAAACCTTGTAGTAATTAAGTTAGCGTAAGAATTGAAATTACAGTAAAGGTTCTCCTACGATTAGATATAAGGCACATGGGTTCTGGGCGTGTATCCTGGATATTTGTGTACTGAATTGCAAATAAGAACAGATTGGAAGCTACTTAATGATGCGGAAGAAAAGAGAGGACGTCATGAATAAAGATATTAGCAAAGGCAAAGACGACGAGATGTACTTAAGAAATAAATATGTTTTCAGAAAAGAACAGGTCACTTTAAATGTATGGAAAACACGCTTTAACAAGTGGTTGGATACGAAAATAGGTGCTTCAACATTATCCAGACCAGACATGGCAAAAACACTCGCTAGTTGAAAAGAGCGTCATCTAATCTGGTTACGTTTCGAATTTCATTCTCCGAAACCCACTCATACACTAAACACACGACACGGGTTCGATCCCGCAAAGTGCTTAATTTTTGCAAGACGTTAGACCTCACATTTTTTTTTGCAAAGTAAGGGTCACGAAAATAAGATATTCGAGTCGAGAGTGGTAGGTTTACCTTGTATACAAATTTTCAGCCTCTAAGATGGACGCTGAAAGGCTCTTCTCTGTGTGGCCCACACCTGTCGCAGGTGCGATCGCGCTGGAAGTCTAAATTTTGCAAGGTATGAGTCAGTAGAATACGATGATCGAGTCCAGCGTGGTCGATTTATCCCATATACTCACTTTCAAAGTCCAACATAGATGCTGAACACCGCCACAGTATCAGGCGTCACACTTTTCTCAGGTGTGGTCCCGCCGAAAGTCGTCAATTACGAAATTTAGTTGTGACGAGAGTAGGATATTTGAGTCCAGCGTGGTCGATTTACCCTGTGTGCAATCTTTTACCGTCTCAGCGTAACGCCGAAGAGCGCTACATAGGAAGCGGAACAAGGTAAAAAAACGTAAAAAAACGTCAAAGTCCACAAACCTGGAATAGGGTTTTAAAACAACTGTAACTTAATTTCCAGACGAGTTACCCCGGGTTTGAGCAAAACTAAGAAACTAGGGTTGCAACCCTACCGAATGAAACTTTACTCGCTCCCACAGGACGCCTTACAAAAAAAATTTACTAGGTGTGGACATTTGATGTTTTGAGGATAAATGTTCACACCTAAATGCGCTGGCTAGGTGCATTTAGGTGTGGACACCCTAAATTGCAAAAATGCCCCTTTTCAGCGGGACCACGCCCGAGAAAAGTGTGAGGCCTTATACTGTAGCGGTGTTCAGCATCTATGTTGGACGGTGAAGGTGTGTATATGGGATAAATCGACCACGCTGGACTCGATCTTCTAGGACTCATACCTTGCAAAAAGGTAGACTTCCAGCGCGATCGCACCTGCGACAGATGGGAGCCACACAGAGAAGAGCCTTTCAGCGTCGATCTTAGAGGCTGAAAATTTGTATATAAGGTAAATCTACCACTCTCGACTCGATTATCTTATTTTCGTGACCCTTACTTTGCAAAAAAAATGTGAGGTCTAACGTCTTGCAAAAATTAAGCATTTTTCGGAATCGAACCCGTGTCGTGTGTTTAGTGTATGAGGTATGAGTGGGTTTCGGAGAATGAAATTCGAAACGTAACCAGATTAGATGAGGCTCTTTCGAACCAGAAGTCTATACATCTGAAGTAACATGTTTTTCTTGGACTTGCGAAATGAATTTACGAACTCATAATAACTTAAAAACACATTTATTTCTTCGAGACATCCCGTATTCTTGAACTTAGCCAAACCCTTCATCTTCTCCACGCTTCTTTTCCACCACATATTTACCTTTGCTCCCTACCCGGAATCATTCACAATTTCTGGAAACACGTTCAAACCTATGTGTTTTACATTCAACATTAGGAGAGCCTTCACTATAATCAAAACCCTTACTTTAGCTAAGATTTTCAGAAACGCAGGCAACTTCATGTAATTCGTCAAGAAAAACCTCGTCCGTGATCTTTTTCAATGTCAATGTCTTGTTCTTTTGAAATGGTTGTTCTTCTTCAAATTATACATCTTTTAGAATAAGTTGTTCCTTTTGTTTTAATTTTACTACAAAAACAGACAATTAACACTCCTGGGAGGAGGTCCGAGAAAATAGCCAAAAATTTGACCTATTAACGCTTCTGAGAGGGGGTCTGAGAAAATAGTCAAAAGTTTGCTTTTAGAGGGGGGGGTCTGAGGAAATTTAGCCTTGTCCACACCTCGTGCCGAACCCTGCACCGGGATAGCTTTCAAAGCCGTTTTTATTGATGTGTGGCCAGTTTTCGTTGCTTTCTTCGACCCTATCCTCTACAGCACCTGCCAACTTAGTGTTTCACACCGAGACCTCGAGAACGAGATTTATCGTGAACACTGCCTTTAATCGGAACGAGCCACATATGGTTATTTCGAAGTTCGTAAATCTGTTGACTGAGAAAGGAAAGCGTTTAATATGATCCAGAAAGGGGTTTGTCAAAGTTTTTATTTTTACCTACAACCACCATTCATGCACTGAATCCGCTCGGGTCAACTGCTGGAAGGCTAATGCCCAGGCCACACCTTATGTTAAGAGAGTCATTTCCACACACGGATCGCACTAGTAGTTCGCCTTCCTTATTTTGCGTTGGCGCAAACACAGTGTATGGTTTCCGTTTTCATTTAAGTCTGACGCATGGACCAGACGGCTGGACGTGCGGGGTTTGCGGCCTCACTGGAGAATGGGGTTTCGATCAGCGCGGGGTGATCTACCGTCGCAGCCCCATCCATTCATCAGACTAAAATGATTGCGCAAACTCTACGTATCCACTATTTCGGCGCCAAATTTACTCTGTGTCCAAGCGTAATTGCGTGATACAGAGCCCGCCCGGGAATGGATATCCAATTGGGTGACAAGGTCCGACATGTAAAGTCCGACATATTAATCAATTTATCACTCAGACTGCATTTCAATAATAGCGCTGTTACTGCCGCGAATTCGTTGCCCCTCGGCTACTAATCTATTTTCTTGCTGTCTTGTGGCCAATCGTCTTGTGGTGTAGGCTTTGCCCGGATTCTTCTCCTCCCAAGCCTTCTCGAACTGCATAGCTCCTCACGTCCACTCTCGTTCGCAGTCACTTTGAAGCTGCCGATGCAACTTCTTCCTCAGACGCTTCTCCTCCACGAAGTTTCCTGCAGTTTGGAGAGCACATACCTTGTTGTAAGTAGACGTCGTTTCCTCCGAGACGTAGGCGAACTTCTTCTTAGGCTGTAAAACCGTGTGTCCGTACTCCGATGTGAATAGAAACGCATTGTCGAAAATTTCTTCAGCATTCTTTATCTCTGAGACTTGTCATGTCAATCCTCTGGAGATGCATAGCCTCTCGCTTCCTTCTATGAATCCTCACAGTGAAATTCAACGGAACTGGACGGTGATCCGAATCGAATGCGACATCCCACACAGTTCTAGATCCTCGAATGTCCGATACTGGAATATTCCTCGTCAGAACATAGTCGAGCTGTAGTTTCAAAGTTGTCATCTTCAGCTTCCGCTGCTCTTCCAGAGATAGCTGGGTTGGTCAGTGCCACGTAGTCTGATGGCGGCGATGATTCCTCTCGAATGTCGATGCAATAATCAGACCACCTCACCTTGATACCTTGATACCTTGATGGTCCATCTTCATCGGCGGTCTTCTCGATGTGGACCACATTCGCTCCAGGTTTCCCTAAAAAGAGCAACAGTCATCATGTATGGTTAGCCCTTTTAATTTAATAAATTGTTGAAATTGTCCGCCCAACGCGTCGCAGGTCGTCCTAGAGTCTTTTTGACGTCGCGAGGGTACCAGTATGTGATCCTGGTACTCCATCTATCGTCGACTCTTCGCAGCACATGTCCTGCCCATCTATACTTCGCAGACTCAATATGGGATGCTGCGTCTCGTATGCCAGATTGCTTTCGGAGTTCGCAGCTGCTAGCCCTTCTTGCCATTGTTTTCGACGATTTGTTCCCAATAGGTACCTTTCCAATGCCCTGTGTGTTGTTCTCAGGGCAACAGAATTCCCCTTGGTGTGTGCCTACGTCTCGGTACTATAGCACAATGCAGGTAGTACCGTAGAGTCAAACAGGTGAGCACGCAGCTTGCTATCCTGAATCTCGCTAGTCATTTTTCGGATTGTGCTCATCGCTGCCCACGCTGATCTTCTTCGTCGGTAAATCTCCTTCGACGGATCGTTTTCCATTTCGAGTTCTCGTCCTAGGTAGACATAGCTATCAACTCGATCCACTTCGTTTCCTTCCAGGTAGATTGTTCCGCCGTCGCACCATCGATTGGTCATCGTCTGAGTCTTCCCCATGTTCTTTGTCAAAACAATCGCGCTGCCCACAGTGCTGCCACTGATAAGCACAATATCGTCCGCGAACCTTAGATTGGACAGCTTCTTCCCATCGATGTTCAAACCTTTCTCTTCCCAATCAAGTTTGCTCATCGCATGCTGTAGAGCAGTCTTTAATAGCTTCGGCGATATTGAGTCACCTTGCCGGACTCCTTTCTCGACTGGAATGCGTAGCCACAATCAGACCACTGCGTTCACAAAAGTCGACAAGGCCGTAGCCATTGTCCGATGTTTGCTCCACTGGGTAAAACCATTTACCGAGTACTTCGGATTCCTGATCAAGTCCCATCTTCGCATTTGCGTCGATTCCCACGACAACAGCATGCTGACAAGGTATCCTGGCTAGCAACGTAGTGATATCCTCGTACAAGGCATCCTTGGATTTGTCTTCGGCGGTTTCGGTGGGCGCATGAGCACTCACTATCCACAGATTGAATCCTCTGTGATGCGGCAGTCGCACAAATGCATTCCTACACGACGTTGAGTTGAATCCCTCGATCATACCATTGTAGTCCTTCCTTACAGCTACCGCACAGCCTCCCAATCCTATCGTCAGCGTTTCCGCAGTAGATGGCATACTCTACGACGTTGGGGGTCTATCCTTGAGGTGAGTTTCCTGCAAAGCAGCAAACGGTCATGGAAATAGCTTAGAAGATCAGACAACGCCGATTGTTGGATATCACTCGCCAATGACCGAAAATTCAGGGTGGCGAAATTGTGGCTTGTGGTCAAAGACTCCTGATCTCCCCAGGTACGGATACTAGGGTTTTATGGACCATAGGCCTTAGTGTTCCGGACGGCGACACCTTTATGCAATGTGTGGGATACTTTTGCTATATAGTTGTGCACGCTATATCGCTCTAACGTTCCCTGTGTACACTCAAACGTCTGCTAGGTTCAGTCGAAGCAGGGGCACCAACGAATAGGTACCAGCAGACTTGTATATACACCCCAATAATAAATAAATAAATAAATAAATAAATAAATAAATAAATAAATAAATAAATAAATAAATAAATAAATAAGTAAATAAATAATTAAACAAATAAATAAATAAATAATTAAATATATCATTTCATTAGCTGGAGTGGCCCCCTCTAATTACACTGTGCGTATTAAATACCCATACACCTTTAACGCACGCATTTGAAAGTCAGGTTTTGATTTTCGAGACTCGCTTGTGGTGTGATTGCTAGGCCGAATCCTTTGCAATGCCTGAACGAAATTTAGGGTTCTCTTATTAGAACTTTAGAGCATGGTTGCTCCTAATACAAAAAGAGCCGCAATTATTCAATTCAGAAGTGTCGGACATCCAGCTTCGAGCATCGCTCGTCTTCTGTATGTCCCCCGCCAAACCTTTCACCGTGCAATCAATCGAAGTACGGTTAATGACCGTATTCGTCTAGGACGGCCGGTGACTGATGCGACAAGTCGTCAAAGAAAAATTCTGAAGACGCACCGAACTCACGAGGAGTATGAGTAAATGGCTAGCGACTTGAATGTGTTGGAGGGAACCGTGAGAAAGGTGGTCAAGGAGCAACTTCATATGCGTTCGTACAAGCTGCAAAGAAGGCATGGCCTGAGCGATGCAAATAAAGGGAGAGTAAAGAAATGTAAGGGACTACTGCAGCGAGCCGAAAAAAACAGCTTTTGAGGATGCTTTTGACAGATGAAAAGCTGTTCAGCGTGGAACAGAGTTACAACCGCCAAAACGTCCGGTGCTTGCACATAAAAGTGAGGAAACTACCAAGGCGGGAAGAATCGTTTCGCGAGCGGTTAAACCCAGCGAGACCGTAATGGTTCGGATGCCTCTCGTTTTTGTTGGAAAAGATGTGAAAATCGCTGCTGACACCTATCTGCAAGCCATTCTCGAGCGGCATATGCTACCGTGGTAGATGGTACATTATAAGGGAAGACAATGAATGTTCCAACAATATGGCGCTCAAGCGCACAGGTCCAAGAAGGTCCAGCATTGGTGTCGTGAGAAACTATCGGATTTCTTCGCCGCGACTTAATATCCAACAAACTAAAGATCTCAGCGTGGTAGACTACTGTGACTGGAGCATTTCGGAGGAGTAAGCCTACGCTACAGAACACACCAGTATCAGCGCACTCAAATTTTCATTGAAGAAAGCCTAGCGTGAGGTTTCTCACGACGCGCTGCGGGCCGTCGTGGATGCCTACACGAATCGTCTTCGAGTAGTCATCAAAGCTAAAGGCGGCCACATCAAGTGATATCTGCATCTTTTGAATGATTATGTTGTCAGTAGAATGTAGTAAAGACAGCTCCCAATTCGCTTGCTTCTTTGATGAGTTACGCGGCCCGAACCGTGCACGGGTATTTGAAGGCAGTGTTCACGAAGAAAAAGTTGCCCGTTTTTATGGCTAAAACGTAAGCTTTGGGTCCCTCTAAGATGATTAAGAACGGAAGTGCGACGAAGAACGGCCGGTAAGTGTGTGGAAATCTCTTGGGCCAGCCAACATATTGTGCCACTCCGCCCACGTCCTAAAACAGTTTTCCTGAATTCGTGGTTAGACGAGCGATGTTTTCCGATCAAAAGCCCCGTTCTTCCCTTCATTCTCAACGTCTATCTTTGCTCAGGTCAGCTCGCACTTATCGGCGGCAAAAAACGGGAGTTACAAGCCTCGGACAAATCGTCCACAATGCTTCCCTAGCTGAACTTTGAGGGTCCATAACTCCGTTTCCAGAGGGCCTTGCACGATTCCAGGGACATCAGTGAAATCAGCATGGGACCGTTTTCAAGGTAGATGGAAAAACAGAAAAACGACTTTTATTGTGAACACTGCCTTTAATACGCACCCTGATGTTTCAAGCCGAGAAATCATGGTGGAGAAGGAGACGGAGCATACGTTCGCGCAAGCACGTAATCGACGGAAGAACTCTTCTCCGAAATGGAGGATATGCTATAACATATCCGCACCGAGTTTTCGTCGATGCACAATAAGGAACAAAAACTATTTGAACGGTCCGTGCCGACTGTATGTTATGTGAGCAGTTGCTTGCGTAGTTATTTCAACTACTGATAGGCTTTCTCGAGAAGTATGTCTGGGGTCTAACGAAACCAAAAAAGATGTGATCCAGAAATTCATGGTGACCTCAATCGTGCTCCATTGTTAGAAATATCGCAAGATAGACGTTGTGTCGGCAGTTCCAGTTAGCCACATATAGCATGGTATCCTTAGCCTTCCTTATAGTTAGTTTTCATTTCTTTCTTTTTTTCGATGTCATACGACATCGAAGTTCTGGGCCCGTAGTAAACCCCAGTGCGCTGAGGTGAGCTCACTGCATGCGGTCAACTTGTGAGGGGAGGCATGGCCGCATCAATCGAACCGTCACACGGTTAACGATGGCTGGTCTCCCTGTGGAGGGAAATGGTGGTCACACGGCTGGTTCGACGCACTTGGGGTGCGAAGAGGGTCACCTCCGCGCCTGCTGGCGGCTGTGGAGGAAAGGAGCAATAGCACAGGTTGCGCGAATAAGCAGCGCGGAGGTCACCTCAACCCCGTGAGTTGCCCCCTTGCAACTTACGGGTCTCGCCTGACGGTCGTCGCAGTCCGCAACTTCGCGTTCCACATCTTCGAACAGTAAGCCGAAACCTGCGACCAAAATCAATTCTGTGGACGAGCGACTCTGGAAAACGGGGCAGCAGCAAGGGCGGTAGGTCCGCCTCTAATCCCACCCCTCCGAAGGTTCAGCAGCAAGTCTAGAGCGGCGGGCTTGCTGCCGTGAAAATTCTGACTGGTCAGCCGCGGAAGTGGGCGGAGACTGGTCGGGGACAGAAACCCGCCCTCGGTACTGCGAGCGAGCGAGCTCGGAGATGCCCGCCCTCTGACCTGCAGCGCGAGAATCGACGCAAACGCTCCACCCTCCTCGTCTGCTATTGGTCGAATTCAAACGCCTTCGCGCAATCGACCTTTTGACGGCATCGACCGGTCAGAATTGAACCAGATGGTTTCAGGCCGCACTTTTTTAATTATTTTTTTCGTTTTTCATGTATTTGTGCTTGATTTCTAGCTATATGTGCCTTTCTTCATCTCCTCCGTAGTCGAGCGCTAGAAGAGGCCTACGCCATTTTGAGCTCTCATGGTACTTCCCTCACGGTTCCCTGCTTTTTCAGTGTTTTTTGAATTTTTTCTTGTGCACATACCAAAGACACCAGCTGCATTTGTATCGTGCACACGATTTACGGTTTACGATGTTCAGAAGTCTTTCTCAAAAAATCCATTTGTAGCATGGAATTTTTTCACATCCTTGAATTCGTTTTCCCAGCTTGTGAACATTTTGAAGATACTTTCCCGCTAAAGAATTGAAATCTCGCTCCTGATTTGCTATTTTCTGCTCGTTGATCACTTCATCCGGTTCTACATAAGTTTGAATTGTTCAATGTTGCATAAATAGGGTCTCATGTAGTGGGAATTGATCAATGCGAGAAACGTTCATAAGAAACTGGATAAGAAATGATAGGAAATCAAACAAATCATGTTCGATTCGTAGATCTTTCATAAATCGATTTAAAGGCAGTGTTCACGATGAAATTTTTTTTTCTGTTCTCCCGCCTATCTTGAAAACGGCCCCACGCTGATTCCAATGATGTCTCTGGAATCGTACAAGACCTCCTGGGAATGGAGTTATGGTCCCTCAAAAGTTGAGCTAGGGAAAATGGTGGACGAGCTGTCCGAGGCTTGTAACTTGCGTCTTTTGCAGCCGATCTATGCGAGCTGACCTGAGTAAAGAGAGAAGTTGGGAATGAAGGGAAGAACGGGCTAATGATCGAAAATCGTCGCTCATCTCACGATCTCGAGCATTCATTTGTTCACGTCGGTGGGCGTGTGATGCGTTTTTGAGGTTTGCCTTGCGCTCGAAATGGCAACTTCGGGGGAGGGAAAAGAGGCACTCCGATATGGTCGGGGCCCCAGAGCGCATGGCCCGCGCACCTTCTCCTGGACAGCTTCTCGTGGTTAAGAGAAACGAATGGGAGAAATAGTAATCATCTGGTGGAGATGAAATCTAATGAGGGTGGCTCATAATTCCTAGAATATTCAAGATAAACGCTTCGCGATGTAAAAGAGACTCGTCCACGAGAAGGTGCGCGCGCCATGCGCTCTCAGGCTCCTCCCATATCAGAGTGCCTCTTCGGGCGCACCCGGCAACTTCAGGCTCTTTTGGAGCTTTTCCTGACTCGTTTCCATGCGTTCTTTCGACATCAACGTTACATTGTGCCCCTCCACTACCCATTCCTAGTGGAAACTGAAACACATTTTTTATCGTGAACACTGCCTTTAACACCCCTTTCTTGAATCGACTAAGCGTGTTTTGAAAATATTTCTCACTCATCCAAACTTTCATAACCTTTTGCCAATTGTTTCGGAATTTCGAAAATGTTGTGAATTAAAGTCTGCCGGAATGAGAGTGTCCATCCAGGCGGTCGGCGTGCGTGTCGAACGGGAGTCGAGAGGGCATTCGTTGGACATGTGAATCGACTAACACGAATATTACACGGAGGAGTAATATTGCAGTCAGCTGTTTGCAGCCCCGACAAGACTTCCAAAAAAGTCCTCGTGACGACCGTTCAACACGCACGCCGACCGCTTGGGCGGACATTCTCAATCGGGCAGATTTTTCATGCACTGTTCAGAAATGTTGTTTGATTTTAAATTCGATCGAACCTTACAAGATATGATAATATGTATCGAGTTCATCCTAGCGTTTAGTCTTCCAGTTTTTGATGTGTTAACGTTGTCTGTTTCAGGTTCTGGAAGACTCTGGGCTTCGATGAAGACGGACGAAAGAAGGTCTTCACGGGCATGAAAAAGGCCAAAGCCGATTGGCACCTCACAGTTAGGCGAGCACAAGTGCGAGCAATATGAGCCATATTTCTGTGCTTTTACTTGATGTTTCCTAGTAAGAAGTCGGACAAAGTTAATTACTGCGTTTCAGATCAGATGTCCGTTTGTAAGTTTAAAGAGATGGAGCGCTTGTCCCAATGAAGGTGAGTTTTATCTCAAATAACTTCTCAAGTAGTTGGTTGTAGATTGTTCTATGTGATGCTGTAAATTTAAGAAACGCGTGATCAGCGATGTGGACGCGCCACCATCTTGCCTTGTCGTCGGGGGATTCATCGGGAACCCGGCTGAGAGCCCTGTCGATCGGATGTCGAGCTCAGACCATTTCGGGAATCTGAATTGTGATATTCAGTAAGCAACTTGAATTTCTCCAGTTACTTACTCATAGCATACAAGTCACATACAAAATGTGGTAAGTAACTTACCCGAGGCGACAGGGTTTCACTTCCTTCCACAGGGTCGCATCGGGTAAGTTGCTTACCACATAGTGTATGTGACGTGTGTGCTATGAGTAAGTAATTTGAGACGTTCAAGTTACTTACTGCATTCCACAAGTAGCTTTTCCGAAATTTTCTGAGATGTTTTTGTATTTTCACGTTGTATTTGCTTTTGACTTCTGTTTTTTTTTGTTATGCCCCCGTTACTCTGCCTACGGTTCGATCAAGATGCTTTAAATTCAATCTATCTCACTTTTATTGCAGTGTCATTCCGTAGTGCCATATCTTTTCATCTGCTCATCACTCCAAACCCGGTCACCTCTAAACTAATCTCATGAATACTGAAACTAACTCTGTTAGGCTTTGTGAACCCTGTGGTCGCCATGCATGTATTCTGTTGTGGTGTCCTAACTTAGTCTTGATTGCGTTTGCCGAAACACGGTTCTTTTTTATGATCTCAAACATTAGATCATCATGAAGTTGCATTCAAAGACTTTTTGGTTACACGTTTAACCTCTATTGTGTGATTTAATCCGAGCAATGAATTTGCGTTTGTTAATACTTTAATTATGTGTTGCTCCAGAATTTTTTAGTGGGCTCACTCAAGAGCCAGGTTGTACTGGAGCGATTTTGGATTTACGGCAAATACAAAAGGCCGCTCTAATACAATCTGGTCTTGGGTGAGACCGCTAAAAAACAGTTTTTGAGCAGTACAGGTGTTGAAGAAATCGTTCGCAAGGGCGTATTAGAGCAGGATGAAGGGTGAATAAGAAAATTTGCGGCAGTAAGGGCGTATTGTCAGGATGGATGAGCAGCCCTAGCAAGGCCGGTCACCGGCCGTGCAAGGCTAGCCACTGCCTTTCCCCTCGGAATGAAGTGGCTGGTTTTCCCTGAAGTGTACTTCTCTGAACGGACAAAGGCTCCGCCCCAAAAACGTCCCTTTTTGACTTTCAAGGGTGGGGCCCGAATCGTGAACCTGCAATGCGCCCTCCTTCTTGCTGCCCCGTTCGCCAGAGGAGGCGGGTGTTCAGTGAACGCAAAACAACTGAATCGAGCCGGATTTTGCTCGATTTTCAGCTAGTAATTCCTTCCTGCATTACTAAGGTAAGTTCGAAATCGTTTTAATAATTATTTCTGACTTATTTGAAGCCTAGGATTGAATGTGACTTTAGCAAGGATTTCCCGTTTTTGTTCGTGTTGTTTTTTAGTTAACAGTTACTTGGGTTGTTTTTTTTTGGATTGAGGGATGAACGATGGGAAAAGTGATCCGTTGAACTGTTTCATGTTGCTTGCTAGCCCCAGTTTATTACAGAATATTGATTTACGGTGCTGCGAAAGCGTCGAAACATTCGATTTTCCGAATTTTCGGTCGATTCAAGGCACGGAGTTTCGAATATTTAGCCACCAACGAAATCGTCCAACACTACCTATGATTTCTCCGGAATTCATTCAAAAATTCGCACATTCATTCGATTAGGTTGAAGGCCGCTTTTTCGAGGCTAGTCATCAATAAGAAAAATATTCGTAGGGGTCATTCGGATATGTTCATACATTCGCGTTTTTCTTGAACATCATTCGGAAAAAGTTATTCATTCAGTAATCTTGAAAAGGCCCAATTGAAATTGATTCATTCGGAATTTTCGAAAAGGTTATATTGACAGAAAATCATTCATTATTCATCCCATAATACCAGAAACAACCCAAATTACTCTTTGAAGTATTTATTCAGAATTTCATAACAGCAATGATTCATAGCAGCATCAATGATCAGAATTTTCGTTCATTTCTCTGAATAAATCTTGAGTGGACCTCCCCGTCTAGCATAGAGCCAAAATTCCCCTTCCGAAACGGATCAAATCTTACCCACGGCTACCAAAGCCACAGAAATAATTACGAAAACATGTTTTCTATGCAAAGAACTTCTTTTGGTGCTGCAGGAAGGTAATGCTGGATAGAGAAAGGGAACACCTATGTAGTGGGTGTACAAGTGAGCATTAAGACGGAATGCGAGTTTATAGACCATCCCACATCAGATAGGGTGCGTCCGAATGAAAATGGCGGCCCATGCGGTCGGCGTGCTTGGCAGGCGGCCGTCGCATTCGCCGCTCTCGGACGAGCATGCGAAAAGTCCCCACCGCCATCGACTACGAACGGGGCCGGCACCGGCTGGCAGCAAGCACTTCGCCGATCAATCTCTGTAGACGGGGGGAGAGGGGACGGCCGTCGTCGAAATCCAACACTCGTCCGAGTGCGACACATGCGACGGCCGCCTGCAAAGCACGCCGGCCGCGTGAGCCGCCATTCTCATTCGGGCACACTTTATGTTATCGAATCTTGAATCGTGGAATCAATAAAAGCTTTATGTGTTCAACACGCTTTCCTTACCTATCGTACTCAATAGATAAAAGTAAATAAATGTCTTGTAATTGTTGAATTTCGGTTAGCAGGACTGTAAGTCGCGGCTTGCTTGCTATATGGTACCTCAATACATACTTACCTACTGGGTAAAACTTGTTTCGCCCAGCAAACGAATTCCTCCTCAAATTCTAAACAGAAGTTTCATAGGTCACAGGTGCGAAATCCATCCAAAACAATACTTGAAGCGTTTCGCACTCGGTTATGTCATGACAAATTAGGTGTAAAAGCTTTCACCTGGTAAAGATCGTACCTTAGAGTTGTCGTTCGCTAGTTTCTGTTCATCGCGCTGCTCCACCTAACATGTTAATTGTACAGTCTTATACTCCTTCGTATAGTGCTCGCATCAGAACGTAATGACAGAAACTTTCAAGTCGTTGGGAATCGAACCTTGGCCATGCGCACCCAAGTCCCGGTCGTTCACCCCTACACCACGCTAGCGCCCACGTTGCTACCACGCCCACTCTTCGTAACCACAGGTCTTTCTCATTGAATGACAACCTTTCGCCTGCCATTGATCGCTCATCACAGTATCGGCTGATTGCACGGGGCCACCGAGACACCTCAGGGCGCCAACCGTCATATCATGTGCGCGGAGAGGGGTTTACTGCGGGCCCTGGGGTGACGGTGTTATGATCCCAGCCCGACGCCGCACAGAACAGATGCTGCGCGATTGTACATATCGTTGTAGCCTCTCTCAACATATGCCAAAATAGTCCTACCACATGTGGAAATTGCCTGTTCTATTACACCTGGAGGAATGATCGAGTGTATGCAAGTCCGTGAAGTCGTAACTTTGAAACTCCGAAAATCGACCGAGTTCACATCATTATATTCGAATGTACGTACAGAAAAATTGTGGCTCATTGTTACTCAAACATTGTGGTGTTCTGCCAAAGGTCCCTAATTGGCATAAATCAACTGAGGGAGTAACACTTTTATCTGAACTCAACTACATCCTAGCTTTTTACTCTTATAGCTCTCCGAGAACAACATATTCAATCTTGTCCCTGACACAAGACTTAAACAAATATTTCATTAACATGAGCCATTATTATACCAGTTAGGATACAGAACAAACATAATGCAAACCTACATTATGCCACTGAGCGTCGTAACAGCCTCCGAGCTGCTCCTGTCCTGCTGCCTTCTCAGGCGGCGTCGCTCCCCCTTATTTATAAGGAAGAGCAACAACTGTGCACAGCCGTTACGACGCTCAGTTTACAGCTCACATGCAAATACTCAGCATCCTATACACTACAAGTAATATATATACAAGAATGGCCTTACAGTGGGGTTTGTAACGCGTAGCAGACGCAGGTCATAATTTGAACCGCTGCCGTTAGAAACGGAAAAAAAGGCAAGGCGGGTGCCCCATATCCGCTGCTTGCCCCGCGACATCCGGCGATTCACTGCCGTTTGCAGGTTTGTACCCTGCTCTGTTTAGCCCGCGATATCCGGCGATTCACTGCCGTTTGCAGGTTTTCAGCATGCTCGGTTAGATTTACAACGGCAAAGCAGGTCGTCGTCCTATTATAGAAGCACGTGGCGCTAGGGGCGGAGTCCCGCCATTTCGATAGGAGCGGGTCTTCCTCAACAAGGACACGGTCCATGTCACAGCCCGTGGGAAGGGGTCACCCCCCCACCGCGTTCCTCGACAGGGACATCATCCTCACCACGGTCGACAGCGAGGGAGCTTCCGTCGCTGAGCACCGTAGGAAGACCTCCCTCAGCGGTCAAAATATGTCCAGAGAGTGACTCGTAGCCACTTTCCAGGAGCGGCCCCGAAAGGCCGATTGCGCTTGCTTTACGATGAGGCCCCTTATGTACGTGCTGTGCTGCTGATACGCGCCTGGGGTGCGTTCCAAGAACATTCCCATGGCAAAACGCGTCCATGGTATCGTAGCCACGGCCACGTGGGAGCAATTTTCAGGTATAATTCGAATCCATGGAAAGCAAATTTGTCCATAAAGAGATAGTTTTGCCCCCCCAGCGCCTTGGGAACGTTCTTGGAACGCACCCCAGGGGTGCGTTCCAAGAACGTTCCCACGATACCGAGGGAGGGCAAATAGCCTTTCCATGGCCGAACGCGTTTCCCTTGGCCGCGAGTAGTAACTGATTATTGCTTCCACGTCGCCGTGTCTACGTTTCCATGGAAAACTTTAGCCATGGAAATGTTCTTGGAACGCACCCCAGATCAGTTGTGGAGCGATCGAAAACGTGATTTGGTAGATCACACATGTTCATGCCTGTTAAATCGTGCACAAACGCAACATCGAGCCTTCCTGCAGCAGTGACGTCATGGCCAGCCAAACGGCGGAATCTTCGGTTTAGCGGGCGTTGAACGCAGTCCAGAATGGCCGTGCGGGATCTGCCTCTTGCCTCTTTGCCGTTTACCCCGCATAGGTCGAAATGGGACGGTTCAGTGCGCGTTAGAAACGCCAGATTGCCTGAGTAGTTATGTCGGTGACATGTTTGTAGGAAGCCGCGAAACAGCAGCATTAGATACTCAGGCACTCGTGGGCGTCGACCTCAGTGCAAAAACACTGTTTTTGTGGACCGCGGAGGAAAAACACTTATTTAGGTGGAGCGCAGACCATTTTTCAAGAATGTTCAGTTTACGGCTGCTCAAAACAATTCTTCACCCACTAAATCTGCTGTGGATGTCTACCGCCGAAGATTTCAAAGACGTGGATGTTGACCGCCGAGGATCTCGAAGATGTGGGTGTCGACCGCCGGACAGAATTTTTTTTGAGGACGTCAACATGTTCAGACGAAGGTATAACAATGATGTTGGTATGAAAGGCTTCTGATCTCACCGTGTGCCTCAGTCGGCTTTTCGGAGCCGAACCTGGAAGGTGGCCTCGAGTCACTTACCAGAACATCCACTAGGGGTGTATTTCAAGAACGTTCCCACGACGCCGTGGGAGGAAAAATAACCTTCTCAAAGACAACTTTGCTTTCCATGGATGCGATTTATAACTGAAAAATGCTCCCACGTGGCCGTGGCTACGTTTCCATGGACTCGTTTTGTCATGAGAATGTTCTTACAACGCACCCCAGTTGATGGAGGATAATTTTGGTTGCCGAGGGAAGGGGTGATTTCCCCACGGCCTGAGGGGAGGGGTTTGCAATTGTGGGTTCATCTCCTCACGGTCACCAATGGGGTTCACCCAACGTGAAACGTGGCGATGGGAGGATCACCCCTTTTGTGGGAACCTTTACCAGGTTGTTCAATAGGTTTTGTCGTTCGATAAGAAAAACACAATTTTATGGTTTACACTTCATTATCCAGTATAATTTTCCTGTATATTAATACACTTGCTCCAACAATCCCCCAAACTGTGGATCTTATCCCTGAAGTGAGAATCCGGAATGTCTGCAAAATACGCTTCAACAGCCGTTATGATCTCTTCATTTGATGAAAAACGCTTGCCAAGCATAAATTTTTTGAGTTCTGAAAGCAAATGGAAGTCGCTGGGGGCCAAATCTGGTGAATACGGTGGATGCTCCAACAATTCGAACTTTATTTCATGGATTTTAGCCCTTGTCAGAATGCTCTTGTGACACGGTGCATTGTCCTGATGAAAAAGGATTTTTTTTCTGCAAACCGGGTCTTTTTTCATGAATTCTTTCTTTCAACTGGTCCAAAAGGTTGTAATAATAGTAGGTTGTAATAAAGCTTTCTGGCTGATATCTAGTGATACCTATTCGACAACTATATTGCTATCTGGTTATCTCGTGCTACTTGGTTGATTGGCCTCTACTATCGTGTGGTATACTATAATGGACAAGTCTATTCCTGCTATGGCTATCTCTGCTAAACAACAGAAGAAGACTCCAGCAACTTTGCAACACGACTCTGGAGAGGAAGATATACTCAAAGTGATGGAGGAAGTGGTGAAGTCAAAGTCTGTCCCTACGTGCGTCAAAAAGGCTCTCGCAGCAATCAATATGCAACTGAGTCTTGTTCTCGCACAGAAGGATCAGATGATTGAAAGCCTCAATCAGGAAAACGAGAAACTCCGTCAAAAGTCGCTGAACTCGAAAAGAAGATTAGAGATGTCCCGGTAAATGATTTGTTGTCGCCAAGTAATGAGAGAGATTCTGACCCTTTTCATGAAGCTGAACGGCTCAGATCTGTAGTGATAATAGGGGTTCCGGAAAGTGATGCGGTCAACTGTGGAGACCGTGTCTACCATGATTTCGCATATGTTAGCAACATTTTAGACTTTCTCGAGGTTGAGTTTCGACCTAGTATGGTCTTTCGCATGGGTGTAAAAACTGCAGGGAAGAACCGCTTATTAAAAGTGGTCCTCCCTGCACGCTCTTTTCAGAGGAAGGTTTTGAAATCGGCCCCGAGGCTACGCTTTTTCTCCCTGGCTCGCGTTTTCCTCAGGGATTCGCTAACCCAAGCGGAGTTAAAACGGAAGCGCGAGGCATGGCGAACCCGGCATTCTATGTTCCGAGCTAACTCTTCTGTGCTCATCACACAATCTTCCAGTGATGAGACAGTAGTGGATGCGCAGCGAAGCATTGATTCGACGGGAATGTCAGCTCCAACTTCAAACTAACTAGCAGATCTCTGGCAAATGTGAATATCGCATCTTGTTTTTATTTCTACAACCGGCTTTTTCCGAAAAATCGCAATCTGTTCTTTGATTGTAAATCCGACCACTTTTCGTCCGGAAATTTAGTCAGCTTTCGCAAGAAAAGCGGATGTAACCTCACCTGTATATCAACCAACATTCGTTCTCTTGTAAAAAATAGTGAAAGTCTGCAATTCCTTCTCCAAAAACTTGATACTGATGTTTTTTGATAACAGAAACATGGCTTATCAGCGAACTTGATTTAACCTCCCTCCTAGGTGACTGGAACTCCCATTACGAAATCATTCGGTGTGATCGAAACCGCAAAAGGGGTGGTGGGATTCTTTTTCTTGCTAGAAAACTTTTTTTCCCTGTTCTGGTGCATCAGGAATCCGTGCCTGATGCATATGAAATTCTATGTGCGGACCTAGAAATCGATTTAAAACCTATCCGCTTTGTTTTAGTTTATAGAACTCCTAACTGTTCCTCAGCATTGTCAGAACAACTGAACAATTCCATAAGCGATATGATCTCATGCAACTGTCCATTCGTTATCACTGGTGATTTCAATCTTCCTGACATCAACTGGGCTATGCCTACTTTGAATTCTGTAAAAAAGGGGTCTCCCAAGCAGAAGTGGTTTGGTTAGCGTTACAAATGCTTCAACAAAAAGGGAACAATAGGAAAGCGGAATGAGGAGAGTCTACGAAAAATGAACAATATCCTCCAAGAACTCTTTTCTCTTTCAAACCTTCCAACCAGCGGAACCCAATCGTTGTGGTTCTGTATGAGGAAGCGCTTTTGGCTCCATAAAGGACTTTGATTATGTGAGTGCCGATAAAATATGTATATATGCATGTGAACCTAATAGCTATCATTAAAAGGGGAGATGATGTTAAATTGTTTTAGGGAACCAGTCAATTCTTCCTCGTAAAATACCACAACGGTTTGTTTCCGCTGTTTGGATGTTTCGAAAAAGAAAAGAGTTCTTGGAGGATGTTGTTCATTTTTCGTAGACTCTCCTCATTCCGCTTTCCTATTGTTCCCTTTTTGTTGAAGCATTTGTAACGCTAACCAAACCACTTCTGCTTGGGAGACCCCTTTTTTACAGAATTGTTCACTTTTTCTTGATATTACGCTGTAATATCCCATGCAAGAATTTCGAACATAGAGCTCTTCATCTCCCCACTAGATCAGTCCTCTTTCTGTGGTCACAAGAATCAATGACCCAAACTGTTGTAAAACTATCTCAGAAAAATCACTCGATGTGGCTGACAAGACCGATGTTCACATGATATTAGCTAAGAAATGAATGATATCCATGATATCGTTCCACATAATTCATTCATATTGATCGCGTCAGCCAAATCTGGCTCCACCGGGTGTTATTTGCACCTTCCATGTTTTTCATACGTATCGAACGGGTCGGCCACGGTGATTTTCTCAACCAACTCTGACAGGGACCTTAGGCCCCGGTTATAGTTGGTCGCCCAGACGTAGCCAGCCCGGTCGATAATCATGAAAGCCTGCTGGCCTACAGCCGGATGCAGAATCTGCCTGCAGTTCTTCGCTTTCAAATGAAACTAACCTAAAACCGGGACAGTCAGAAACTACCTTCCATTCCATCTGGACACTTTCACATCAGTGGAACAAAGCAGTTTTACATACTCATTATTTCGTTTCCGTTGCCCCCATCCTTCGCAGAACAGCCGCTTCGATTCCATGAATCTGATATGAAAAAGCTCTGCTGAGCTGCGAATGGAGATAGTTCTAACAATTTGTTTTTGAATTTGGATGCTAATAAGCAAGTACCATTTATTGCAGAAAAAATCAGTAGGCTGGTGAAGAAGGAAGAGGGAGCACTCAAAATGGGGTTGTGTGAATGACCTTACGAAACTGAAAAGCAGCCTGGCAACATGACCTGACATGACTCACATAACATCTCAAACTTTCTGCTTGGTATGCTTGTCATCCTTACACTTTTACAAAAGTTTTGCAAGGTGTTCTCTCCTGCGCAAATTCCGGGGCATAATTTCTCGGATGGCAAGCATCGAGTCTGGGCTCCTGCTCACTCTACGGGGTGGTCTTCACAACTTTTCGGATGAGCAGCAACGGGTCCCGAACACCTGCCCACTATCCGGGTTTCCACGACGTCCCGATGACTTCATCAGAAGCTCGAAGCACTTTTCACGACGTCCCGATGACGTCATCAGAAGCCCGAAGCACTTTTGGGACTATCCTAGACGGGGGGGGGGTCACCCACGATTTTCCCATGAAAATGAATGGAAAACCTGATAAAAGGTGCTTGATGCTGCTATCAGTCATTGTTGTTGATGAAGTTGTGTAGAAATACTTTGATTGATAGCGTTATAGATCGGTGGTTCATTCCATTTCCGACTTGAATCTTGAGTGCCCCCCCCCCGTCTAGGATAGTCCCCCACTTCTCACGATGTCCCGATGACGTCATCAGAAGCCCTAAGCACTCTTGGGACTATCCTAGACGGGGGGGGGGCACCCACGACTTTCTCATGAAAATGAATGGAAACCCTGATAAAAGATGTTTAATGCTGCTATCACTCATTGTTGTTGATGAAGCTCTGTAGAAATACTTCGATTGATAGCGTTATAGATCGGTGGTTCATTCCATTTCTGACTTGAATCTTGAGTGCCCCCCCGTCTAGGATAGTCCCGCACTTCTCACGATGTCCCGATGACGTCATCAGAAGCCCGAAGCACTCTTGGGACTATCCTAGACGGGGGGGGGCACCCACGACTTTCTCATGAAAATGAATGGAAACCTTGATAAAAGGTGCTTGATGCTGCTATCAGTCATTGTTGTTGATGAAGTTGTGTAGAGATACTTTGATTGATCGGTGGTTCATTCCATTTCTGACTTGAATCTTGAGTGCCCCCCCGTCTAGGATAGTCCCGCACTTTTCACGACGTCCCAATGACGTCATCAGAAACTCGAGGCACTTTTTACGACGTCCCGATGACGTCATCAGAAGCCCGAAGCACTTTTCACGACGTCGATGACGTCATCAGAAGCCCGAAGCACTTTCGACGTCCCGATGACGTCATAAGAAGCCCGAAGCACTTTCGACGTCCCGATGACGTCATCAGAACCGAAGCACTTTCACGACGTCCCGATGACGTCGTCAGAAGCCCGAAGCACTTTTCACGACGTCCCGATGACGTCATCAGAAGCCCGAAGCACTTTTCACGACGTCCCGATGACGTCATCAGAAGCCCGAAGCACTTTTAGCGGCGTCCCGATGACGTCATCAGAAGCCCGAAGCACTTTCACGACGTCCCGATGACGTCATCAGAAGCCCGAAGCACTTTTGGGACTATCCTAGATGGGGGGGGGGGTCACCCACGATTTTCCCATGAAAATGAATGGAAAACCTGATAAAAGATGTTTGATGCTGCTATCAGTCATTGTTGTTGATGAAGTTGTGTAGAAATACTTTGATTGATAGCGTTATAGATCGGTGGTTCATTCCATTTCCGACTTGAATCTTGAGTGCCCCCCCCCGTCTAGGATAGTCCCGCACTTCACGATGTCCCGATGACGTCATCAGAAGCCCTAAGCACTCTTGGGACTATCTAGACGGGGGGCACCCACGACTTTCTCATGAAAATGAATGGAAACCCTGATAAAGATGTTTAATGCTGCTATCACTCATTGTTGTTGATGAAGCTCTGTAGAAATACTTCGATTGATAGCGTTATAGATCGGTGGTTCATTCCATTTCTGACTTGAATCTTAGTGCCCCCGTCTAGGATAGTCCGCACTTCACGATGTCCCGATGACGTCATCAGAAGCCCGAAGCACTCTTGGGACTATCCTAGACGGGGGCACCCACGACTTTCTCATGAAAATGAATGGAAACCTTGATAAAAGGTGCTTGATGCTGCTATCAGTCATTGTTGTTGATGAAGTTGTGTAGAGATACTTTGATTGATCGGTGGTTCATTCCATTTCTGACTTGAATCTTGAGTGCCCCCCCGTCTAGGATAGTCCCGCACTTTTCACGACGTCCCAATGACGTCATCAGAAACTCGAGGCACTTTTTACGACGTCCCGATGACGTCATCAGAAGCCCGAAGCACTTTTCACGACGTCCCGATGACGTCATCAGAAGCCCGAAGCACTTTCGACGTCCGATGACGTCATAAGAAGCCCGAAGCACTTTCACGACGTCCCGATGACGTCATCAGAAACCAAGCACTTTCACGACGTCCCGATGACGTCGTCAAACCGAAGCACTTTTCACGACGTCCCGATGACGTCATCAGAAGCCCGAAGCACTTTTCACGACGTCCCGATGACGTCATCAGAAGCCCGAAGCACTTTCACGACGTCCCGATGACGTCATCAGAAGCCAAGCACTTTTAGCGGCGTCCCGATGACGTCATCAGAAGCCCGAAGCACTTTCACGACGTCCCGATGACGTCATCAGAAGCCCGAAGCACTTTTCACGACGTCCCGATGACGTCATCAGAAGCCCGAAGCACTCTCACGACGTCCCCATGACCTCATCAGAAGCCCGAAGCACTCTCGACGTCCCGATGACGTCATCAGAAGCCCGAAGCACTTTTCACTACGTCCGATGACGTCATCAGAAGCCCGAAGCACTTTCACGACGTCCCGATGACGTCATAAGAAGCCGAAGCACTTTTACGACGTCCCGATGACGTCATCAGAAACCCGAAGCACTTTCACGACGTCCCGATGACGTCGTCAGAAGCCTGAAGCTTACTTTTCACGACGTCCGATGACGTCATCAGGAGCCCGAAGCACTTTTACTACGTCCGATGACGTCATCAGAAGCCCGAAGCACTTTCGACGTCCCGATGACGTCATCGAAGCCCAAAGCACTTTTCACGACGTCCGATGACGTCATCAGAAGCCCGAAGCACTTTCACGGCGTCCCGATGACGTCATTAGAAGCCCGAAGCACTTTCACGACGTCCGATGACGTCATCAGAAGCCCGAAGCACTTTTCACGACGCCCCGATGACGTCATCAGAAGCCCGGAAGCACTCTCACGACGTCCCGATGACGTCATCAGAAGCCCGAAGCACTTTTCACGACGTCCCCATGACGTCATCAGAAGCCCGAAGCACTTTCACGACGTCCCGATGACGTCATCAGAAGCCCGAAGCACTTTCACGACGTCCCGATGACGTCATCAGAAGCCCGAAGCACTCTCGACGTCCCGATGACGTCACCAGAAGCCCGAAGCCCTTTCACGACGTCCCGATGACGTCATCAGAAACCCGAAGCACTTTCACGACGTCCCGATGACGTCGTCAGAAGCCCGAAGCACTTTTCACGACGTCCCGATGACGTCATCAGAACCGAAGCACTTTTCACGACGTCCCGATGACGTCATCAGAAGCCCGAAGCACTTTCACGACGTCCCGATGACGTCATCAGAAGCCCGAAGCACTTTTAACGGCGTCCCGATGACGTCATCAGAAGCCCGAAGCACTTTCACGACGTCCCGATGACGTCATCAGAAGCCCGAAGCACTTTTCACGACGTCCCGATGACGTCATCAGAAGCCCGAAGCACTCTCACGACCTCCCCATGCCCTCATCAGCAGCCCGAAGCACCCTCACGACGTCCCGATGACGTCATCAGAAGCCCGAAGCACTTTTCACTACGTCCCGATGACGTCATCAGAAGCCCGAAGCACTTTCACGACGTCCCGATGACGTCATAAGAAGCCCGAAGCACTTTTTACGACGTCCCGATGACGTCATCAGAAACCCGAAGCACTTTCACGACGTCCCGATGACGTCGTCAGAAGCACGAAGCACTTTTCACGACGTCCCGATGACGTCATCAGGAGCCCGAAGCACTTTTCACTACGTCCCGATGACGTCATCAGAAGCCCGAAGCACTTTCACGACGTCCCGATGACGTCATCAGAAGCCCGAAGCACTTTTCACGGCGTCCCGATGACGTCATTAGAAGCCCGAAGCACTTTCACGACGTCCCGATGACGTCATCAGAAGCCCGAAGCACTTTTCACGACGTCCCGATGACGTCATCAGAAGCCCGAAGCACTCACGACGTCCCGATGACGTCATCAGAAGCCCGAAGCACTTTTCACGACGTCCCCATGACGTCATCAGAAGCCCGAAGCACTTTCACGACGTCCCGATGACGTCATCAGAACCGAAGCACTTTTCACGACGTCCCGATGACGTCATCAAAGCCAAGCACTCTCGACGTCCCGATGACATCACCAGAAGCCCGAAGCACTTTTCACGACGTCCCGATGACGTCATCAGAAGCCCGAAGCACTTTCACGACGTCCCGATGACGTCATCAGAAGCCCGAAGCACTTTTCACGACGTCCCGATGACGCCATCAGAAGCCCGAAGCACTCTCACGACGTCCCGATGACGTCATCAGAAGCCCGAAGCACTTTTCACGACGTCCCGATGACGTCATCAGAAGCCCGAAGCACTTTTCACGACGTCTCGATGACGTCATCAGAAGCCCGAAGCACTTTCACGACGTCCCGATGACGTCATCAGAAGCCCGAAGCACTTTTCACGACGTTCCCATGACCTCATCAGAAGCCCGAAGCACTCTCACGACGTCCCGATGACGTCATCAGAAACTCGAGGCACTTTTCACGACGTCCCAATGACGTCACCAGAAGCCCGAAGCACTTTTCACGACGTCCCGATGACGTCATCAGAAGCCCGAAGCACTTTCACGACGTCCCGATGACGTCATAAGAAGCCCGAAGCACTTTTTACGACGTCCCGATGACGTCATCAGAAACCCGAAGCACTTTCACGACGTCCCGATGACGTCGTCAGAAGCACGAAGCACTTTTCACGACGTCCCGATGACGTCATCAGGAGCCCGAAGCACTTTTCACTACGTCCCGATGACGTCATCAGAGGCCCGAAGCACTTTCACGACGTCCCGCTGACGTCATCAGAAGCCCGAAGCACTTTTCACGACGTCCCGATGACGTCATCAGAAGCCCGAAGCACTCTCACGACGTCCCGATGACGTCATCAGAAGCCCGAAGCACTTTTCACGACGTCCCCATGACGTCATCAGAAGCCCGAAGCACTTTCACGACGTCCCGATGACGTCATCAGAAGCCCGAAGCACTCTCACGACGTCCCGATGACGTCATCAGAAGCCCGAAGCACTTTTCACGAAGTCCCGATGACGTCATCAGAAGCCCGAAGCACTTTCACGACGTCCCGATGACGTCATCAGAAGCCCGAAGCACTTTTCACGACGTCCCGATGACGCCATCAGAAGCCCGAAGCACTCTCACGACGTCCCGATGACGTCATAAGAAGCCCGAAGCACTTTTCACGACGTCCCGATGACGTCATCAGAAGCCCGAAGCACTTTTCACGACGTCCCGATGACGTCATCAGAAGCCCGAAGCACTTTCACGACGTCCCGATGACGTCATCAGAAGCCCGAAGCACTTTTCACGACGTCCCCATGACCTCATCAGAAGCCCGAAGCACTCTCACGACGTCCCGATGACGTCATCAGAAACTCGAGGCACTTTTCACGACGTCCCAATGACGTCACCAGAAGCCCGAAGCACTTTTCACGACGTCCCGATGACGTCATCAGAATCCCCCCTCACCTACAAATCGGTTAATTACCAGCCTACGTACCTCCTACCAACTTACCTGTCTGCCAAGTTGATTGCCTGAGACCATTGGCAGTGGCTATTAGCAGTGAGGACTGAAAAGCGTGACGGCCTACGGCCCACGGCCTACGGCCCACGGCCTACGGCCTACGGCTCACGGCCTACGGCGCACACCATGAAATTTTCTTAAGCTTTCGGGCTCACAACTTTGTTATTTGTGAAGCGATTTCGCTGAAATTCGGACAGCAGGTGTCTTCTGGACCCCTTCGCTTATATCCAGAAGGAAATCTTCAGAAATTTTGTTTCAAAGATTCTATAAACTATTTTATAAAATTCTAAGTGATCACAAGGCCTAGGCAAAACCAAACCTCTCCAGCCGCTTCGCGGCTGGAGCGATACGAATGCGATTTCGAATAGCTTTCTAACTATGTGCTCTAATCACAATCTATCACAACTTGTCAAAACTGCGACTCGTGGTGATCACATTTTAGACCTCGTGTTGAGTAATTCTGAAGACCTGGTGGATACTACAGAAGTTCTACCGCCACTGGGATCCAGTGATCATGCAACAGTTCTATTTACGCTTAATCTACCGAAACTTACTGCCCCAATTCAGCTCAGGAGGAATTTCAAAAAGGCGACTGGTTTGGTTCTCTAGATACCATTAGTGGTGTGAATGAGAAATATGAACTTTTCCTCTCGATCATTCATCATTGCATTGACATGTTCGTTCCTCTTGAGCCATTCTCACCTAACAAACCTAAACTCCCACCGTACCTAACCTCACTGGAAAGAATTAGATCCAAGGCATGGTATAGGGCTAAAATGCAGAATAATGACGCTGATTGGGAACATTTCAAAAAGATAAGCGAACGTTTCACTCGCAAAATGAAGAATTACAATAGCCATATTGAAAAGAAAGCCGTTGAGTCCTACAAAAAATCTTGCTTCTACGGATTCATCAACTCTAGGATTCATGAAACACCTCGTGTTGGTGTTCTTAAAACTCTATCAGGCGGAATTCTGAGGAATGATGGTGAGAAAGCTGAATGGTTAGCAGACGTTTTCGAACAATCGTTTACGGGAACTTCAGTGAGAGATAGTCACGTTACTTCTTGCCCCTTCAGTGTTATGAATGACTCGTGCTGGTTCTATAGAGATGAAATTTTGAGAGAACTTGAAGCTTGGCCATTATCTCAATCGATAACTCCTGATGGTGTTCCTCTAAACTTTGCCAAACAAGTTGCCCTAGAAATTTCTGGGCCCCTAGAGTATATCTTTAACCTGAGTTTCATGTCTGGCGAGGTACCTATCAAATGGAAACAGTCTTTTGTTACTCCGATCCCTAAAAAACCTCCCTTCACAAACCCTATCAATTTTAGACCCATCAGCATAACATCAATATTTTCGAGACTTTTCGAAAAGATTTTGAAAAAGCGAATAGTCCTGCACCTGGAATCCAATAGGATAATCTCTCCCTTTCAACACGGTTTCCAGAAAGGGAAGTCCACTGTTACTGCTACTATTGAAACACTTAATAAGTGGACGGCTCTCCTGGATGAAGGTAAAAGTGTGGATGTTGTCTATTTTGATTTTGCTAAAGCCTTTGACAAGGTTCCACACGACAAATTGTTGCAAAAACTCTCGATGGTTGGTATCCATCCGCGAATAGTTGCATGGATACGTTCGTTCCTAACTGATAGGACGTTCTCAGTCTGTGTAGACTCCTCTCGCTCGACTCCAAGGCCAGTCCTGAGCGGTGTGCCGCAAGGTGGGGTATTGTCTCCCATCCTTTTCAACATATACACTTACGAAATCGCCGGTCTTGTCCGTTCCTGTGGCACCGGTTTCAGTGCATTTGCGGATGATATCAAGATCTATCTGGACGTTTCCAAATCGGAGAACTGTATCTTGCTACAGCAGTCTATTGATATTATTAGTACTTGGTCCCGCGACTGGAATCTCCCGTTGGCAAAAGAAAAAACTAAAGTACTTCATTTGGGGAACATCAATGTACGCAAGAACTACAATGTCGATGGAACGCAAATCGTTGATGTAGATCAGATCTCGGATTTAGGTTTTATCATCACTAAGGATCTCAGTTTTGACAAGCATTGCGATATGATATCAAAAAAGGCCCATTTCGCTATGAACAAAATATTTAGAGGCTTGACAACGAAGAACTCCTTTGTGCTTGTCGAAGCCTATACAACGTATGTAAGGCCTGTACTCGAATACGGAACGCCAGTTCTTAATTCGTTTAAACTGAAGAACATAAGCAAAATAGAAAAAGTGCAGAACTGTTTCACGAGAAAATTGATGATAAGAATGCATGGTTTCATCCCGTATGAGCAGATGCCTTCGTCATCTGACAGGAATGAAATCTTTGCTCTCGAAGCTTTGGCTCATAGGAGGGAAATAAATGATTTACTTCTTCTGCATAAAATCCTTTTTGACCCTGAGCTCGGCCTTAATTCGCATGATTTTGTTACCTTGAGAGTTTCCAGCACACGGGGAGGTGAGATCAAATTCCAACGTTATTCAACTAATCTCGATTGCAGACACTATTTCTTCACCAACAGAACAATTCCAACGTTTGAAAGTCTCGGTGCGATTGAGACTGTCCCACGCAACTTCAACTCTTTCAAAAATGCCGTCCGCAAAAAACTGGGGCCTAGAAGATTGACAAGTGATCCGGGTTAAGTGGTTGGAGATATTCTCTAATCATGACACTGCGTTGTTGAATTGTATCTGTATACCTTCACATAAGCTCTCGCTTGTGTAATAAATAATAATAATAATAATGATAATAATCAAAATTAGTTGTTTTACCAGTTTGCAAGTAATCCACAAACAAACACCCCTTCGCTTCCCGAAAACTGATCCCATAACCTTCTTGGCCGATTTCCGGACCCGAACTCGTTTCGAAGCTGAACAACCAGGTTCACAGTACACTTAAGCCTCTTGTTTTGATTCAGGATCATAGTGATAGACCCAAGTCTCATCCATAGTGATGAATCTACTCACAAAATCAACTTTATCCTTTTTAAAATGCTCCAAATGTTGCTGAGAAAGTCGCATTCGAATGTGTTTTTGTTCCATTGTTAGCGAATGCGACACCCATTGTGCACACAGCATTCGAAAACCCAAAATTTCAGTTAAAATATGGCTCACACTGCCTGATGAGATGTGTAGAGCCTCTACTAAATCTCTCAGTCAATCGACGATCTTCCAAAACCATATCCTGTATTTTGGCTGTGATTTCTGGTCTTGATGCCCTTTTTGGACGTCCTTCACGTGGATCGTCTTCAAGGCTTGTACGACCACGTTTAAATTCAGCAACACATCTTTCTACTATTCTAATTGTAGGTAAACAATCATTATACACTTTCAACATTCGTTCGTGAATTTCTTTTGATGCTACATCTTGCAAAAATAAGAATTTTATCACTAAACGATATTCAACTTTTCCAATGCTGTGACACGGCGACACTAAATGGCTTGTAAACAAAGAAGGAATTCACAAATCGAAATGAAACTTCACATTTCTGAAAGTTGGGCTCCGCAGAAAAGGTCAAGGATTTGGCATTGCTCTACAATGTCGTGAAATTGTGGTGAGCGCGAAGCGCTCACCAGGATTTGGCTTTGATCTCTTCCCGCGCGGATGCCCTACAATGAGATCACCTATTCATACCGTCAACAGAGGTATGAGCTGTACACTATTCGACGCGCTGCAAGAAATTACATATGTGTGCAACTTTTCATCCCAATTGGTCCCCGCTTTCTGAAGTTATGACCTCTCAAAGTACGCAAAAACGTTCTCCACCACCGCCTCCGCCTCCGCCTCCGCCTCCGCCTCCGCCTCCGCCACCGCTCTCCGCCTCCGCCTCCACCTCCGTCCGTCGAAAACCATTTTTTGGAAGGCGTGGACCAAATCGCTCGAAAATTTGTGACTAGATGTAATAGACCACGGGAATGACGAAAATAATTGTCAGAACTCACCATAATGACTTCTGGGCCCCTAACGGGCGTTTGAAACTCGGAAACCGGCCTCTCAAGATTAGTTTATAAAAATGACGGGTTTTTCGTTATCAGTCATTGTTTTCTTAGAGACTCCATATAAATACCTTGCTCTCTAGGGTGGTGTACTCTAAACGTCCGGCTTGGAACAGGACGCTATGCGGAAGGGTTGTTTTTGAGCGTGGCGCGTGTTTGTACCATGCGCACCAAAGATAAGAAGTCGTCGCAGGGTGTGCTGAAGTGTCGGTTGACTATGCGAGACCGCAGTAGGAGTATGCAGGACGTCGTGGAACTACAGCAACCCCTCAGTAGGGGTGTGCAGGACGCCGTAGAATGTGTGCAGGACTTCAGTAGGAGTATGCAGGACCTTAGTAGGAGTGTGCAGGACATCATGGGACCTGTGCAGGACCCCAGTAGGGGTGTGCAGGACGTCGTAGAATGTGTGCAGGACCTCAGTAGGAGTGTGCAGGACCTAAGTAGGAGTGTGCAGGACATCATGGGACCTGTGCAGGACTCCAGTACGGGTGTGCAGGACCTCAGTAGGAGTGTGCAGGACATTTTGGGACCTGTGCAGGACCCCAGTAAGGGTGTGCAGGACGTCGTAGAATGTGTGCAGGACCTCAGTGGGAGTGTGCAGGACCTTAGTAGGAGTGTGCAGGACATCATGGGACCTGTGCAGGACCCCAGTAGGGTGTGCAGGACCTCAGTAGAGTGTGCATGACATTATGGGACCTGTACAGGACCTCAGTAGGAGTGCGCAGGATATCATGGAACGTGTGCAGGACCCCAGTAGGGGTGTGCAGGACATCGTAGAATGTGTGCAGAACATCAGTAGGAGTGTGCAGGACATCATGGGACCTGTGCAGGACCCCAGTAGGGGTGTGCAGGACGTCGTAGAATGTGTGCAGGACCTTAGTAGGAGTGTGCAGGACATCATGAAACATGTGCAAGACCCCTGTAAGGATGAGCAAGACTTCATGGAATGTGTGCAGGACATCAGTAGGAGTGTGCAGGACATCATGAAGCGTGTGCAGGACCCCAGTAGGGTTGAGCAGGACGTCATGGAATGTGTGTAGGACCTTAGTAAAATTACACAGGACATCATAGAACGTGTGCAGGACCCCAATAGGGGTGTGCAGGACATCATGGAATGTGTGCAGGACCTTAGTAGGAGTGTGCAGGACATCATGAAACGTGTGCAAGACCCCTGTAAGGATGATCAGAACTTCGTGGAATGTGTGCAGGACATCAGTAGGAGTGTGCAGGACATCATGAAGCGTGTGCAGGACCCCAATAGGGGTGCAGGAGATCATGGAATGTGTGCAGGACCTTAGTAGGAGTGTGCAGGACATCATGAAACGTGTGCAAGACCCCTGTAAGGATGATCAGAACTTCGTGGAATGTGTGCAGGACATCAGTAGGAGTGTGCAGGACATCATGAAACGTGTGCAAGACCCCTGTAAGGATGAGCAGGACTTCATGGAATGTGTGCTGGATCTCCCAGTAGGGGTGTGCAGGACGCCGTAGAATGTGTGCAGGACCTCAGTAGGAGTGTGCAGGACCTTAGTAGGAGTGTGCAGGACATCATGGGACCTGTGCAGGACCCCAGTAGGGGTGTGCAGGACGTCGTAGAATGTGTGCAGGACCTCAGTAGGAGTGTGCAGGACCTTAGTAGGAGTGTGCAGGACATCATGGGACCTGTGCAGGACCCCAGTAGGGGTGTGCAGGACCTCAGTAGGAGTGTGCAGGACATTTTGGGACCTGTGCAGGACCCCAGTAAGGGTGTGCAGGACGTCGTAGAATGTGTGCAGGACCTCAGTGGGAGTGTGCAGGACCTTAGTAGGAGTGTGCAGGACATCATGGGACCTGTGCAGGACCCCAGTAGGGGTGTGCAGGACCTCAGTAGGAGTGTGCATGACATTATGGGACCTGTACAGGACCTCAGTAGGAGTGCGCAGGATATCATGGAACGTGTGCAGGACCCTAGTAGGGGTGTGCAGGACGTCGTAGAATGTGTGCAGGACCTCAGTAGGAGTGTGCAGGACCTTGGTAGGAGTGTGCAGGACATCATGGGACCTGTGCAGGACCCCAGTAGGAGTGTGCAGGACATCATGGAACCTGTGTAGGACCCCAGTAGGGGTGTGCAGGACATCGTAGAATGTGTGCAGAACATCAGTAGGAGTGTGCAGGACATCATGGGACCTGTGCAGGACCCCAGTAGGGGTGTGCAGGACGTCGTAGAATGTGTGCAGGACCTTAGTAGGAGTGTGCAGGACATCATGAAACATGTGCAAGACCCCTGTAAGGATGAGCAGGACTTCATGGAATGTGTGCAGGACATCAGTAGGAGTGTGCAGGACATCATGAAGCGTGTGCAGGACCCCAGTAGGGTTGAGCAGGACGTCATGGAATGTGTGTAGGACCTTAGTAAAATTACACAGGACATCATAGAACGTGTGCAGGACCCCAATAGGGGTGTGCAGGACATCATGGAATGTGTGCAGGACCTTAGTAGGAGTGTGCAGGACATCATGAAACGTGTGCAAGACCCCTGTAAGGATGATCAGAACTTCGTGGAATGTGTGCAGGACATCAGTAGGAGTGTGCAGGACATCATGAAGCGTGTGCAGGACCCCAATAGGGGTGTGCAGGACATCATGGAATGTGTGCAGGACCTTAGTAGGAGTGTGCAGGACATCATGAAACGTGTGCAAGACCCCTGTAAGGATGATCAGAACTTCGTGGAATGTGTGCAGGACATCAGTAGGAGGAGTGTGCAGGACATCATGAAACGTGTGCAAGACCCCTGTAAGGATGAGCAGGACTTCATGGAATGTGTGCTGGATCTCAGTAGGGGTGTGCAGGACGCCGTAGAATGTGTGCAGGACCTCAGTAGGAGTGTGCAGGACCTTAGTAGGAGTGTGCAGGACATCATGGGACCTGTGCAGGACCCCAGTAGGGGTGTGCAGGACGTCGTAGAATGTGTGCAGGACCTCAGTAGGAGTGTGCAGGACCTTAGTAGGAGTGTGCAGGACATCATGGGACCTGTGCAGGACCCCAGTAGGGGTGTGCAGGACCTCAGTAGGAGTGTGCAGGACATTTTGGGACCTGTGCAGGACCCCAGTAAGGGTGTGCAGGACGTCGTAGAATGTGTGCAGGACCTCAGTGGGAGTGTGCAGGACCTTAGTAGGAGTGTGCAGGACCTCAGTAGGAGTGTGCATGACATTATGGGACCTGTACAGGACCTCAGTAGGAGTGCGCAGGATATCATGGAACGTGTGCAGGACCCCAGTAGGAGTGTGCAGGACATCATGGAACCTGTGTAGGACCCCAGTAGGGGTGTGCAGGACATCGTAGAATGTGTGCAGAACATCAGTAGGAGTGTGCAGGACATCATGGGACCTGTGCAGGACCCCAGTAGGGGTGTGCAGGACGTCGTAGAATGTGTGCAGAACATCAGTAGGAGTGTGCAGGACATCATGGGACCTGTGCAGGACCCCAGTAGGGGTGTGCAGGACGTCGTAGAATGTGTGCAGGACCTTAGTAGGAGTGTGCAGGACATCATGGGACCTGTGCAGGACCCCAGTAGGAGTGTGCAGGACATCATGGAACCTGTGTAGGACCCCAGTAGGGGTGTGCAGGACATCGTAGAATGTGTGCAGAACATCAGTAGGAGTGTGCAGGACATCATGGGACCTGTGCAGGACCCCAGTAGGGGTGTGCAGGACGTCGTAGAATGTGTGCAGGACCTTAGTAGGAGTGTGCAGGACATCACGAAACATGTGCAAGACCCCTGTAAGGATGAGCAGGACTTCATGGAATGTGTGCAGGACATCAGCAGGAGTGTGCAGGACATCATGAAGCGTGTGCAGGACCTCAGTAGGGTTGAGCAGGACGTCATGGAATGTGTGTAGGACCTTAGTAAAATTACACAGGACATCATGGAACGTGTGCAGGACCCCAATAGGGTGTGCAGGACATCATGGAATATTGTGCAGGACCTTAGTAGGAGTGTGCAGGACATCATGAAACGTGTGCAAGACCCCTGTAAGGATGATCAGAACTTCGTGGAATGTGTGCAGGACATCAGTAGGAGTGTGCAGGACATCATGAAGCGTGTGCAGGACCCCAGTAGGGTTGAGCAGGACGTCACGGAATGTGTGTAGGACCTTAGTAAAATTACACAGGACATCATAGAACGTGTGCAGGACCCCAATAGGGGTGTGCAGGACATCATGGAATGTGTGCAGGACCTTAGTAGGAGTGTGCAGGACATCATGAAACGTGTGCAAGACCCCTGTAAGGATGATCAGAACTTCGTGGAATGTGTGCAGGACATCAGTAGGAGTGTGCAGGACATCATGAAGCGTGTGCAGGACCCCAATAGGGGTGTGCAGGACATCATGGAATGTGTGCAGGACCTTAGTAGGAGTAAGCAGGACATCATGAAACGTGTGCAAGACCCCTGTAAGGATGATCAGAACTTCGTGGAATGTGTGCAGGACATCAGTAGGAGTGTGCAGGACATCATGAAACGTGTGCAAGACCCCTGTAAGGATGAGCAGGACTTCATGGAATGTGTGCTGGATCTCAGTAGGGGTGTGCAGGACGCCGTAGAATGTGTGCAGGACCTCAGTAGGAGTGTGCAGGACCTTAGTAGGAGTGTGCAGGACATCATGGGACCTGTGCAGGACCCCAGTAGGGGTGTGCAGGACCTCAGTAGGAGTGTGCAGGACATTTTGGGACCTGTGCAGGACCCCAGTAAGGGTGTGCAGGACGTCGTAGAATGTGTGCAGGACCTCAGTGGGAGTGTGCAGGACCTTAGTAGGAGTGTGCAGGACATCATGGGACCTGTGCAGGACCCCAGTAGGGGTGTGCAGGACCTCAGTAGGAGTGTGCATGACATTATGGGACCTGTACAGGACCTCAGTAGGAGTGCGCAGGATATCATGGAACGTGTGCAGGACCCCAGTAGGGGTGTGCAGGACGTCGTAGAATGTGTGCAGGACCTCAGTAGGAGTGTGCAGGACATCATGAAACATGTGCAGGACCCCTGTAAGGATGAGCAGGACTTCATGGAATGTGTGCAGGACATCAGTAGGAGTGTGCAGGACATCATGAAGCGTGTGCAGGACCCCAGTAGGGTTGAGCAGGACGTCATGGAATGTGTGTAGGGCCTTAGTAAAATTACACAGGACATCATGGAACGTGTGCAGGACCCCAATAGGGGTGTGCAGGACATCATGGAATGTGTGCAGGACCTTAGTAGGAGTGTGCAGAACATCATGAAACGTGTGGAAGATCCCTGTAAGGGTTATGAGGACTTCGGGGAATGTGTGCAGGACATCAGTAGGAGTGTGCAGGACATCATGAAGCGTGTGCAGGACCCCAATAGGGGTGTGCAGGACATCATGGAATGTGTGCAGGACCTTAGTAGGAGTGTGCAGGACATCATGAAACGTGTGCAAGACCCCTGTAAGGATGATCAGAACTTCGTGGAATGTGTGCAGGACATCAGTAGGAGTGTGCAGGACATCATGAAACGTGTGCAAGACCCCGGCAAGGATGAGCAGGACTTCATGGAATGTGTGCTGGATCTCAGTAGGGGTGTGCAGGACCTCAGTTCAATGTTCAGGACACCGTATGCAAGCCAGGCCTCCGAATCTACAAGAACGATAGTTAAGTCCGCCAGAACAGGGCTACCGTAATCTCACTCGAGTTGGCTCTAAAATTTTCTAAGTTCTGACTCCGATTTCGCTTCATCTTCCCTACAGGTGGTGATGTTTCCCTGCTTTTTAGTCCAGGCAGATCCTCAACTGCTGACCCCTAGAGAAGGACGGTGTGTGAATCAAGACACACCGCTCTTCACTTCTTTTATACTTTATCATTGACCAATTGGGTATCATCAAATTTGTTTACGAGAGCCGAATAACATCATTCCTGAGATTACGGTAGTCCTCTTCTGGCGCACTTAACTATCGTTCGCGCTGGAAATCAATTTCCATTTTCAGGCTCAATTTAATGATTGAGCCCGGTAGACCACACTGGTAAACTTTGGCGAGTCAAAAACGTTGGACGATGAGGTTAATATCCGCCACCAATTCTCACCAGTCATCTAGCCCTTTTTCCTAGAATGTTGGTGCGACAGTAAGATAACAGGAAAAATTGGTTACGGCACGAACTCCACATGCAGAAAAACTCCGAAAATGATTTTGGCGCGAAATTCAAATTCGTATTTACAATGTGTTCCGATTGACTTTTCTTTACAAATGAAGGTTTTTCATGGGCACCTTCAACATTTTCTTTCACTAGAGGGGCCAAGCTACGCAGAAACTCATAGAAATGATGGAAAACTCTGATAAAAGAGGCCTGATACTGCGCTATCAATCATTGTTTTTATTAGAGCTCTACGGAAATACTTCGACTGGTAGCCTCACCAATGGGCCGTTCATTTCATTTCTGTCTTGAGTGGTGCGTGCCCCCCCCCCGTCTAGAAGAGTGCCTAGAACCTGTACAATTGGGTCATTTTGAAACTCATTTCTTCATTTTTCGACTTTTAAATTCAAAAAGTATATGCCTTGCATCTATTTGTAGGAAGCCGCGTTGCAACAATTATCTTGCAGTCTTAGCAGCGGAGCGGTTGTTTCTTCATTTCTACCACTATGTTTTCGAAAAAACAACTTGACTTCTGGAGCCCGACGATATTGTAGAAGGGAAACCCTTGTAAAAAGTTGTGAAATTTCTGAAAGTTGGGCTCCGCAGAAAAGGTCAAGGATTTGGCATTGCTCCTAAATGTTGTGAAATTGTTTTATTGGATTTGGCTCTCAACTTGATTTTTCAAATGTAGTGAAATTGTCGAATTGATTTGGCTGTGATGATACTATATGCAGATAACATAATCATTAAATCTAGTGAAATTGTTGCAAACGGATTTGGCAGGAGCTCTATCAATTATCACAGTCAAATCACGCGTCAGAAGGTCATCTGGCGAGCGAATGAAGACAAAAAGAAAATAATAATAATTCTCAGTCAACAGAGCTGAACGAAACGTGGCCTTATGGGCTAGAATTAAGGTTTCCGAATGCTATTCACCGATGAGATAAAAATCATGAAAACGAAATCTAACGCAATTTACTCGCTACTAACTCTATGTCTTCGTGTCCTCAACGCTTTCACGGTTCGCATTGTATAGAAACGTTTTTGCTGCTAGGTTTATTCCTGTTCTCATTCGATTCAATATGCGCTTCAAGGAAAACCCCTTCTGACGCGTGATTTGACTGTGATAATTGATAGAGCTCCTGCCAAATCCGTTTGCAACAATTTCACTAGATTTAATGATTATGTTATCTGCATATAGTATCATCACAGCCAAATCAATTCGACAATTTCACTACATTTGAAAAATCAAGTTGAGAGCCAAATCCAATAAAACAATTTCACAACATTTAGGAGCAATGCCAAATCCTTGACCTTTTCTGCGGAGCCCAACTTTCAGAAATCGATCAATTATATTTGGCTATCAAACTGATTTCCTAAATGTAGTGAAATTGTTGAATCGATTTGGCTGTTGTTGGTATATGCAGATAACATAATCATTAAATGTAGTGAAATTGTTGCAAATGGATTTGGCAGGCGCTCTATGAATTATCACATTCAAATCACGCGTCAGAAGGGGGTTTTCTTGAAGCGCATATTGAATGGAATGAGAACAAGAATAAGTCTAGCAGCAAAAACGTTTCCATAAAGTGTGAACCGTGAAAGCGTTGAGGACACGAAGACATAGCGTTTGTAGCTAATAAATTGCGTTAGATTTCGTTTTCACGATTTTTATCTAATCGGTGAGGGAAGGTCTAGTACATAACTTAGTGGGAGCTACACTGAAAAGGCAGAATAACATTCGAAAACCTTATTTCTAGCCCATATGGCCACGTTTCGTTCAGCATTGTTAATTGAGAAGTAGCTTTTTCTTTTTCTCTTTATTTGCTCGCCAGTCACCTTCTGACGCGTGATTCGACCTAATCATTCCATAGTAATAAAGGAGAGTGGTGTCCGTCCGTCCGTCCGTCCGTCCGTCCGTCCGTCCGTCAGTCAGTCAGTCCGTCAGTTTACGGTGTGCATTCTGTAATTGCAGACTTTTCTGTTTTACAAGGGTTAAAGGCAGGGTCCGGGCAGAAATTCGATTCTGAGATTTTCCGCTGAATCTGTGCTCATGGTACAGGTAGTCCGAAGGAACATGCGGAAACTGCGTTAAAACCGGTCTTTTTCAAGTTATTCCAGCCACTTCCGTTAGCCAATGATCCAGAAAAGTCAGAAAAAAGTGGCCATCGTTCATATTTTAGCGGTTGTCCACGCATTCTTCAAAAGTGCTGTGTAATTATCGGTCATTCCAGCCATGATTATCGTCCTGTGAATACCGTAATCCCTAACTTTCAGGCTGTTTTCTCCAGGGGTCGTATTCGCCAACAACCCGCCGAGGGTAGTCGAAGGGAAGCGGAAGGGATGATACCGCGCGCGGCAGAGGAGCAGATCAACCCATCTTACACCATGTAAGATGGAAATGCAAACTGTGTTACGTATCGATATCACTGCAAAAAGATAAAGATTCCATCGCAAAGCGGTCATTCTTCAGCTATGCGATTCGAAAAATTCCGGCGGTCGCGAGGGAAGCCAAGGGAGGCGAGAGGTGGCCGTGGAGCGCGCGTTTTGTACTGAAATTTCACCTCATTTACCCTTCGACTACCCGGCGGGTACCCGGCGGGTTATTGGCGAATACGACCCCAGGAAATACGGGCTTAGAGTTTGTGAAAATTTTGGACGGTGTCCAGCTAGACCAGCCCAATCTATCTAACCCGAATTTCGGTGGTGTCAAAATCTGACCGGACCTTGCCTTTAAGCCCGAAAGAATCAAACGGGACGTCGTAGAAAGTCAGCCAGACCCAGCGGGAGTGCGCCGGACGCCGTAGGAAGTGTACGAAACCCTTTTAGGAGTGCGCCGAACGCCATAGAAAGTGTGCAGGACCCATGTAAGAGTGCACCGGACGCCATAGAAAGTGTGCGGGACCCATGTTAGAGTACGCCGGACGCCATAGAATGTGTGCGGGACCCATGTTAGAGTACGCCGGTCGCCAGAGAATGTGTACGGGACCCAGGTGAGAGTACGCCGGACGCCATAGAATGCGTACAGAACCCATTCAGGAGTGCGCCGGACGCCACAGAAAGTGTGCGGGACCTATGTAAGAGCGCGCCGGACGCCATAAAAAGTGTGCGGGACCCATGTTAGAGTGTGCCGGACACCACCGAAAGTGTGCGGCACCCATGTTAGAGTACGCCGGACGCCATAGAATGTGTGCGGGACCCATGTTAGAGTCTGCCGGACGCCATCGAAAGTGTGCGGGCCCATGTTAGAGTACGCCGGACGCCATAGAATATGTGCGGGACCCATGTTAGAGTGCGCCGGACGCCGTAGGAAGTGTACGGAACCCTTTTAAGAGTGCGCCGAACGCCATAGAAAGTGTGCAGGACCCATGTAAGAGTGCGCCGGACGCCATAGAACGTGTACGGAACCCATTTGGGAGTGCGCCGAACGCCATAGAATGTGTGCGGGACCCATGTTAGAGTGTGCCGGACGCCATCGAAAGTGTGCGGGACCCATGTTAGAGTACGCCGAACGCCATAGAATGTGTGCGGGACCCATGTAAGAGCGCGCCGGACGCCAGAGAAAGTGTACGGGACCCAGGTGAGAGTACGCCGGACGCCATAGAATGCGTACGGAACCCATTCAGGAGTGCGCCGGACGCCGAAGAAAATGTGCGGGACCCATTTAAGAGCGCCGGATGCCATAGAAAGTGCACGGAACCCATTTAGGAGTGCGCCGAACGCCATAGAAAGTGTGCGGGACCCATGTAAGAGCGCGCCGGACGCCATAGAAAGTGTGTGGGACCCATGTTAGAGTGTGCCGGACGCCATAGAAAGTGTGCGGAACCCATGTAAGATCATTCCATAGTAATAAAGGAGAGTGGTGTCCGTCCGTCCGTCCGTCAGTCAGTCAGTCCGTCAGTTTACGGTGTGCATTCTGTAATTGCAGACTTTTCTGTTTTACAAGGGCTAAGCCCGAAAGAATCAAACGGGACGTCGTAGAAAGTCAGCCAGACCCAGCGGGAGTGCGCCGGACGCCGTAGGAAGTGTACGAAACCCTTTTAGGAGTGCGCCGAACGCCATAGAAAGTGTGCAGGACCCATGTAAGAGTGAACCGGACGCCATAGAAAGTGTGCGGGACCCATGTTAGAGTACGCCGGACGCCATAGAATGTGTGCGGGACCCATGTTAGAGTACGCCGAACGCCATAGAATGTGTGCGGGACCCATGTTAGAGTACGCCGAACGCCATAGAATGTGTGCGGGACCCATGTAAGAGCGCGCCGGACGCCAGAGAAAGTGTACGGGACCCAGGTGAGAGTACGCCGGACGCCATAGAATGCGTACGGAACCCATTCAGGAGTGCGCCGGACGCCGAAGAAAATGTGCGGGACCCATTTAAGAGCGCCGGACGCCATAGAAAGTGCACGGAACCCATTTAGGAGTGCGCCGAACGACATAGAAAATGTGTGGACCCATGTTAGAGTGCCCTGAACGCCATAAAAAGTGTACGGGACCCATGTAGGTGTGCGCCTGTAGAAAGTGTGCGCGACCTCAGGGGGGGGGGTGCTCTGGACGCCGTAGAAAGTGTGCGGTACCACGTAGCAAACGCCGCAGAAAGAAGAATGTCTTTGAAACTAGCCCGAGAACGCTAATGTACAGGATTTGACGCACTTCGGATTGATTTTGTGTGCGTGCACAACTGAAGCATATTTATTGCTTTTCTCGCTATAAATTACCGCTGTCCGCCTTTCCATGTGTCCACATGAGTGGCAAGCAACCTTTATGTCTACAACAAAATATATTGGGGAAAAATAATTTCCGATCGGATTCTATATATGCCAAGACAACTTGATAATTTCCGCCGGAGGCGGAAATTTGGGGGTCTGGGGGCGAAGCCCCCAGCCAGCCGTCAGGCGGGCGGAGCCCGCAGGACGGCTGGTAATTCATAGAGCTCCTGCCAAATCCATTTGCAACAATTTCACTACATTTAATGATTATGTTGTCTGCATATACCAACAACAGCCAAATCGATTCAACAATTTCACTACATTTAGAAAATCAGTTTAATAGCAAAATCTAATGAAACAATTTCACGACATTTAAGAGCAATGCCAAATCCTTAACCTTTTCTGCGAAGCCCAACTTTAAGATATCTTCCGGTGGATCCGATTTTATCCGATCAGATGCCCGATAACCGATCCGGTCAATTATTCTCGTTTCGGATGGACTACGTTATCTGAAATTCTCGTTTGGGCCAGTATCTGTTTCATCCGATGAGTCGGTTTTGCAAAATCGGCAATATCCGAAAATCCGACCCGACGCGATTTTGGCCATAGGATGAAATGTATAATCCCGACTGGAATACTAATGCGAAACACAGCCCTCTTGCTTACCCGACAGGACACAGTTACTTTGGATTACTTTATTCTCCACAGTGATTATTATGAGAAGGGAAAAAATAGGACAGTACCATTAATAGCACATGGAAACATGGAGCGGCCGCACCGGGCAGGAGAGGCGAAGACTGATGACCAGGGCTGTGCGGAACGGTTCCGTCTCCGATTCCGTTTCCGTATTTCCGGTACTTTTTGAGATGTTCCGTTCCGTTTCCTTTTCCGGGTTCCTGGGCCCGGAAGCGAAAGAAAATAGTACCACAAGGTTAACGGTCACGCCTCCCCAGCGCGCAAAGTCGCGGTACGTCTGCGATCCTCACTGCGGAGTCTAATCCTGATCGCTTGAATCGGAGTCCCGCTCCTTTGAACCGTCACACGGTATACCCCCCCCCTCCATCGACGCACAGGACAATATCAACGTGGGCTTGACCTTGGCGGCTACAGAAGGCATACTTTAGGTACTGTTGCGCGGGTGAGTAAGTGATGTTATCTTGCAGTCGAACCGTGGTTATCAGTCTCATATCAGTTGAAAACCATCACAGTTAGCCTTCACATCCCTTTATCACAATTTTTTCAAAGCGCTGAACTATAGGCTGGCCATTACGCTTTCATGCATTAATACCATACTTTGTTACAATCGAGTCCTCCGATTGAGAAACCAGAGAGGTAGAAACTTTCCCTCTTCGTCTCTCTAGCTACTCACGCTTTCATATCCGGAAAATTGAGTACTTGAGATCACCTTCTGGAATCGGCCTCAAACGGACAACTGCTCTCTTAACAATGGTGGGTGCCATATGTATTTACCCGCAGCCGTCGTAGAATACCTATCGCACTGGGAAAAGCAGTCCAAGGTAGAAACTCGACATCAGAGAAATCAGCAGCACTCTAGAAGAGGAGTTGCTCGAGCAGAATTATTCTCAGCTAACTGCTCTCTCGCAGCTCCAGACTGTAGCTCCACTTGTGCTTGAGGGACTAGACTGAGATCACAAGCTACAGAAGTACATCTGCATGCCATAAGCAGCGACGAAAAGCGACGAAACGGAAATCCGGAAACGGATCCGTTCCCGTTTCCGGATTTCCGTTCCCTGCGATTTTCAGCCATTTTTCTTCCGCTTCCGATTCCGGAAATCTTAAAATTGATTTCCGCACAGCCCTGCTGATTACTCAGATTGCGCCGCCCAAACCAGCCCGACGGCGTCTATACCGTGCTTCCGGCATTCGTTGCGGGTCCAACCGCGCCCAGACCTATTTTAAAGGCAGTGTTCAAGATAAATATCGTTCTCGAGGTCTCGGTGTGAAACCCTAAGTTGGTAGATGCTGGAGAGGATAGGGTCGAAGAAAGCAACGAAAACTGGCCAGAAATAAATAAAAACGGCTTGGAAAGCTCTCCCGGTGCGCCTACCTATCCCGGTCCGCCCCCAATCGGACGAGCTTGTGGCGCCGCACAGGTGGCAAATTGCCGCAACTCTGCAGCAGTTAGCATTATCGATTCAAACAGATTTCGCGATTAGCGTCGCGCTTGCCGAAATCAGCAGGGCCCATGATTCTTGTCCACGCCCTGAGTTTAGAAACCGCTATTTCGACTTATTCTGGACGTTTTTCTTCCCTGTTTCTTCACTATTAGTTACCTCACGACCAAGCAATCTCATTTTTGTGTCGAATTCGAGTGCGATATTCATCGTGCGCACTGCCTTTAGGAAGCCATAGCATCGCGCCTTCGCAACATGGGGTGAGCTTCCCATTTTACCAGAAACACACCAAGATTATAATTTCTATCATACTAGTGACCCTTTGGGTCGCTAGCCCGTGGTAGCCACTTCATGATGTAGAGGACCTTTTATCGGTCAAACGCTATTCAATGGCTGCAGCATCCGCTGGGCTTCGCCAACGAAAGGTCGCTTCCACTCGCCACCCCCTAATAAATGTCTGTAGTTTTTAGAACTTTGATGTAGAGCGCGCTCCCTTTCAGCGTCAAAACTCCAATCAGGCCCTTATTGTTAGACATAGCAAAGACAGTCACAAAATTCCTTTCTGCCGAGAAACTGAGGTATTCTCATCTCATACCCTCGGCCTTTCAGTACATTCTCGTGCTCGAATTAGTCATCATCATGAACTTTTGTTCTGGAGACTATCATGCGTAATCATCCGTCGTTGTCAGCAAATCAATCCCAGTGGTGGGAACGCGACTGGATAGTTTTCAGTACATTTTTCCACACAACTGAATGCGCTACAGCTTATCTGTCACTTTCAATTCTGAGCGGTATTTTTCTATATTTGAAACACAGTTTTCGGCTCCTCAAAATCATCGTTTTCTCGAGGATGACTGTAACAATATCTAGGCTCTGAGTTAGTGCTTCCAAATTATTTTAAAAAATAATGCGTGCCTGTTGATCTGTTGTAACACAACCTCGTCCTACTGATATGGCAAGCCATTCTCAGTGCCCAACCATTGTGATAAGATTTCAGAATATGGTGGAATTCGAGCAGATAAGTAACGTCTGGATGACCTTTGAAATAATTCTGTTCAACCTTATAGGAAATTTTGGTAACCTCAGCCTGATCTGGTTTACAATACGCAGAAAAGAACTCCAGACTAAGCCAGGTGTGTCCAGTGTTTTGCACTGACAAGTTTAAAACTACAAACTCGTTATTAGTGTTGAGAAATCAGTGTGATTTATTTATACTTAAGGTTTTCTTCTGGCAATAAACTCTGTATTCCAAAGCATATGCCTCGTCTCTTGTTTCATTAATATCGCAGTCATATTAAGCGGTGAAAAGATTTCCAGAAGGGAATGTTATCCTATTGTGATACCGTATACAATCGCAATATCGCTACAGGCGCCCATGGCACTGGCAATAGCAACTGATCTGCTTTTCGCTCTTGCTCTACCTATATGGTATGTTTGATTAACCTAGAAACATGCCTCTTACTACGCCTTACTGAAACCATAGTCGTTTCCCAAGCAAGACTACTGTGCTTCTATGGGCCGAATTCCGGTCCGCAATTGCGTCTAGACACGCTTTTCGGCCGTACGCGCTCGAGTCAATCGAGTTTCCAGCGCCAAAGCCGACTCAGATTTTTATACAAATTTCTCCAATTTTGTTTAGTTTACAGTTTCCAAAACCCACCAGTCAAAAAATCGGCGGCTGCGGCGCTGAAAACATCCGACTCGAAAGCGCGCGGCCGCAAAGCGTGTCGAGACGCGATTGCAGACCGGAATTTGGCCCAGAGAAGCACAGTATGTGGAGACACATGAAGTGACAATACAATAGAATGCAAGAGACGACGCACATCCGTCTAAGAAATATTTCAGAGTTCAATCGCCATGCGATACGACGGCATGATAGTCATGAGTATCGATCCTGATCGCGTCGCACATCGCTTCTCTCGGAGCATGCTATCGCATCCATCGGCGATGAAACTGAGAAAGGGGCTTAAGAGTTACGTGCTTGAAGGCAGAAATCACGGCATATTCCGTATTAGATATCTCCCCGGTTTACGGAACGTCTAGTATAGCAAGGCATGCTTCAAGGCAGTGTCCACGATAAATCTCGTTCTCGAGGTTCAAGTGTGAAACACTAAGCTGGCAGATGCTGGAGGGAACAGGTTCGAAGAAAGCAGCGAAAACGGGCCGGAAATCGATAAAAAACGGCTTAGAAATTTATCAAAGTACGCCTGCTCATCCCGCTCCGCTCCCTATCCAGACGGGCTTGTGACCAGGAGTGTGCGACGAAGGAATTTCAAATTTCGGCAAACGGCAAAACGGCAAACGGCAAAATTTGTTTTGTGTTATAATACGCCAACATTTGCGAACAAGGGAATGTTACCAACTTCAGACGGAGTTTCGGGATGCAATTTTAATATGTTCTAGGGCGAGGACAGTGTTCCAGTATCCCATGCTCAGAATCTGCCGAATGTCTCAGGTAGTCCCTAAAAAGGTGAAAATCTGATCAAGGCAGAACTGTTCGGCCGAAGCGAGTAGAGACGATTGAACGATTGAATTACCTTTAGATGTGTACAGAACAGATGTAGAAAATTTTGGTGCATTGATTCTCTTTAGATCAGAAATTATGCATTGTTGCCCAAATTCTGATCTATTCTAAACATACACAAAGGTAATTCAATCGTTAAATCAGCTCTTCTCACTTCGGCCGAGCCGTTCCGGCCTTGTTCAAATTTGGACTTTTTTAGGGACTGCCTGAGGCATTTAGCAGATTTTGAGTGTGGGATATTGGAACACTGCCCCCCCCCCCTAGAACATATTAGTGCATCACGAAACTCCATCTGATGTATGCAACCCTTCCTTGTTTGTCATGTCGTATTCCATGCAATGCCTGCCAGTTACTATGAGCCTGAAATTTCAATAGCCTTTACAGGAAGAAAAATCCTATATAACAGAAGCCACTTAAAAGCCGGTCAGGAGTCACTACCAAGAACAACAAGGCTATAAGCTTCTCCGTCGCAGGCGTTCTGTTAATTCCTCTCCATTTGAAGTTTCTGTACAAATCAATGCTTGAGACTCAAAAGATGGGCGTCTTCTTGAGCAGTGCACAGTGTGACAGACCCGCAAAGGATTTTCTGAAAGGGGCCTGCGGCCAGCGCGTCCCAGCCTAGACGATCCATGGAAGATCAGCAAACCGTAAGCAAGCTTGGTGGGATGGGAGTGTGCGCCGACCCAAAGACTGTGAACGATGCTGGTACCACAATCAGGCGCGAATGGACGAATGAATACGCGATGATTGGTCGGGATTGATAGCGAAAGAAAGTTCACACCGCGATCAGCAGCGCGCGGTCTAGGCTATAACCGGAGTCACCATTTTTACTGTTAGTAGCAAGTAGTAGGCCCCAGGATTTCAATTTCGCTCACTTCGAACTACGATTGAATGGTTACCCTTGTGAGGCTACAGGAATGGAGTGAGACTAGTCTAGTTGAATGCAGTGCTCACGGTAAAAGCAGCCTTCGAATTTTCGAATCAAGAGCTCCGAGGGCCATTTCGATCGAATGCACAGAATGAGGGGCGTTTGACTGGTACATGCGACGCGCGCGACGGAAGTCCGCTGCGCTCCGTCTCTGGAGCGCCGCGTTTAGTGCGCTAGCCAGCTGGACTGCTCTTCGGCTCTTCCCTTTGTGCGTATTCGGCCTGCAAGCTGGCACGAGGCCGATTACAGCGACAATTTTGGCTAGAAACAAGCAATAAATCGCCCTATACGGTCTCGAAACTTGAATGTGGTTTACCCGCCCCACTCTCCTCTCCTGTGGCTACCAAGGAGTGGGGTGAGCGAGTACACCACGTTCAAGTTTCGGGCCGTATAATGCTATTGGTTGCTCGTTTTAGGCAGGTTTCCCACACTGTTGTTGCAATGGGCCTTGAACCCTTGGATTTCTGGTGAAGAGTTGAATGCGGTTTTATTCGTTGCCTTCAAAGATTTCTCACTTTTTCATCTTTACACCATTTATTTTCATTTCAGCTAATGATCTCGAAATCGAAGATATTATTGACCACTGCCTTTAATGAGCGCTGTAATATTGTTAAACTTTCAAAAAGCCGGACAAAGTGTTTGCAGAATTGATAATTTTCCTGTCCCAATTATTACCATCAGCCAACCAACCGAGGATAAGTGGGCCTATATATATATATATATATATATATATATATATATATATATATATATATATATATATATATATATATATATATATATATATATATATATATATATATATATATATATATATATATATATATATATATATATATATATATATATATATATATATATATATATATATATATATATATATATATATATATATATATATATATATATATATATATATATATATATATATATATATATATATATATATATATATATATATATATATATATATATATATATATAAAGTTTAGGTTCCTGGCAAAAGTAAAGATTTGGCATGGCCATAGAAATATACTCAGTTAAAGAGGGAAAATAAAGAAAAATGAAAAAAGGTTTTGAAATATTCCTGAGAACGATTTGGCGTAGAATATATTGTTTTTCGGGAAATGAAGTGAAATAGTTGAAAGTATGATTTGGCAGTCGAGTTTGAACCAACTATTGATAAGAGTTGTGCAAAACGAGAGATCGCCTTGTCTGTGCTTATCCCTAGAACATATCAAAGCGAAATCACGCGTGAAATGGGAAGCATCAAAACTTTTTCGGGAGCTGAAGTGCGGCGGTCTTCACGTATTAGGTGATGTAAAATCAACACGCGTGATTTCGCTTTGATATGTTCTACGGATAAGCACAGACAAGGCAATCTCTCGTTTTGCACAACTCTTATCAATAGTTGGTTCAAACTCGACTGCCAAATCATACTTTCAACTATTTCACTTCATTTCCCGAAAAACAATATATTCTACGCCAAATCGTTCTCAGGAATATTTCAAAACCTTTTTTCATTTTTCTTTATTTTCCCTCTTTAACTGAGTATATTTCTATGGCCATGCCAAATCTTTACTTTTGCCAGGAACCTAAACTTTCAGGAATTTCATTTATTTTTCCGAAAGGTTTCCCTTCTAACATGATTTATGCCTGATGGTGTTAGGTGAAAGTAAACCCACTGATGTCCTGCCCCCCCCCCTTCTGTGACGTCGTGCGCACTCCAGCTGATGGCCTGCACACTTTCTTTGACGTCCTTCACACGCCCACTGATGTCCTGCACATCCTTCTGATGTCCTGCACACTTTCTATGAGGTGCTGCACACTCCCACTAATGTCCTGCACACTGCCACGAATGTCCTGCAATCTTCCACTGATGTCATACACACTTTCTGTGAGGTGCTGCACACTCCCACTATAGTCCTGCACGCTCCCACTGATGCCCTGCACACTTTCTATGTCATCCTGCGCACTCACACTAATGTCCACCGCACATTCTGTTACATCTTGCACACTCCCACTGATGTCCTGCACACTTTCTAAGGCGTCCGGCGCACTCTCATTCGGGTCCCGCACACTTTCTACGGCGGTCTGCGCACGCCCATTTGGGTCCCGCACACTTTCTACGGCGTCCGGCGCACTCCCACTTTGGTCCCGCACGCTTTCTACGGCGTCTGGCGCACTCTCATTTGGGTCCCGCACACTTTCTAGGCCTCCGGCGCACTCTCACTTAAGTCCTGCGCACTTTCTATGGCGTCCGGCGCACTCCCATTTGGGTCCCGCACACTTTCTACGGCGTCCGGCGCACTCCCACTTGGGTACCGCACACTTTCTACGGCGTCTTGCGCACTTTCACTTTGTCGCCGCACACTTTCTACGGCGTTCTGCGCACACCCATTTGGGTCCCGTACACTTTCTACGGCGTCCGGCGCACTCCCACTAGGGTCGCGCACACTTTCTGCGGCGTTCGGCGCACTCCCACGTGGGTCCCGCACACTTTCTACGGCGTCCGGCGCACTCTCATTTGGGTTCCACACACTTTCTAGAGCGTTTTGTGCACACCCATTTGGGTCCCGCACACTTTCTACGGCGTCCGGCGCACTCTCATTTGGGTCCCATATACTTTCTAGGGCGTTCTGCGCACACCAATTTGGGTCCCGCACACTTTCTACGGCGTCCGGCGCACTCCCACTTGGGTCCCGCACACTTTTACGGCGTTCCGCGCACACCCATTTGGGTCCCACACACTTTCTACGGCGTCCGACGCTCTCTCATTTGGGTCCCGCACACTTTCTACGACGTCTTTCGCACTTCTGCTGGGGTCCCGCACACTATCTACGGCGTTCTGTGGCGCACTTCTGAGTCACACGGTGCGGCGGTCCAAAACGTACTTCCGAGATCCCGCCGTATTGATTGAAGCGTTGCCCCGTCAAATCCTGGGCAAAAGCCCACCAGTGACGGTGTTTATTTCACTAGTTCATTTTTACGAATAAGTAAACGTCGGATGGTTTATAATAACATGTTTACGTGTTTTTGTCTTTCTTTACCCTCAATTTTGAGGTTCCGCGAAAATTGAGCTACCAACTTCAAAATTGGACAGGAGCTAGGTGCAAACAAAACCAGCTCCCTGGCCAAAAATGAGCTCTCTAGCTCAACGATAAGTGTTCCAACAAGATCGTGAACGCCAACTGAAAAAAGAAAAGGAGATGAACATTTTTTCGACCAAAATGACGTGGTTTTGACACTTTTTCTCGAATCTCAGGTAACCATTCCGGACCATTTTTTGAACAGTCATTCACCTTTCTAAAGTATATCAAATGCAAAAAGAACGGTCTTCCTACGTTAACTCTGGACCCTGATACTGAGATCAGGGGGTTGCGCGATGGCGAATCAAAGCCAAATCTGGTGAGCGCTTCGCGAAAAAAACAAAAAAACAACAATTTCACTACATTTAATGATTATACTATCTGCATATACCAACAACAGCCAAATCGATTCAACAATTTCACTACATTTAGGAAATAACTTTGATAGCCAAATCTAATGGAACAATTTCACGACATTTTAGAGCAATGCCAAATCCTTGACCTTTTCTGCGGAGCCCAACTTTCAGAAATTTCACAACTTTTTCCGAGGGTTTCCCTTCTACAATATCGTCAATCTCTGAAAGTCAAGTTGTTTTTTTTTCGAAAACATAGTGGTAGAGATGAAGAAACAACCGCTCCGCTGATAAGACTGCAAGATAATAGTTGCAACGCGGCTTCCTACAAATAAGATACAAGGCATATACTTTTTGAATTTAAAAGTCGAAAAAATGAAGAAATGAGTTTTAATGTGACCCAATTGTACAGTGTCTAGGCACTATCCTAGACCGGGGGGGGGGACCCACCATTCAAGACAGAAACGAAATGAACCGCCAATTGGTAAGGCTACCAGTCGAAGTATTTCCATGGAGCTCTTATAATATATAATATGACCAATTATTGATAGCGCAGTATCAGGCATCTTTTATCAGAGTTTTTCATCATTTCTATGAGCAAATCTTGGGTGGCCCCACCACGTCTAGGATAGACCCAGGGTCAGCCGCTCTAGCCAAACTTCACCGGTTCATGCTGATGTGGCTCGTCTGCGCTGGCCCATATGTCTGATTCGGAACAAGAACGATAGTTAAGTGCGCCAGAAGAAGGCTACCGTAATTTTTGGAATGATGTTATTCGGCTCTCGTAAACAAATTTGATGATACCCAGTAGATCAAGGGTAAAGTACAAAAGAAGTGAAGAGCGGTCTGTCTTCATTCACACACCGTCCTTCTCCAGAGGTCAGCAGTTGAGGATCTGCCTGGACTACAAAGCAGGAAAACAGCACCACCGGTGGTGAAGATGTAGCGAATTCGGAGTCAGTACTCAAAAATTTTTAGAGCAAACTCGAGTGAGATCACGGTAGCCCTGTTCTGGCGCGCTTAACTATCGTTCTTGTTGATTCGGAAGCATGGCTTGCATACGGTGTCCTGAACATTAATCTGAGGTAATGCGCACTTCCCTTGATGTCCTGCACACTTTTACTAAGGTCCTACACACATTCTATGATGTCCTGCTCATCCCTACTGGGGTCCTGCACACGCTTCATGATGTCCTGCACACTCCTACTGATGTCCTGCACACATTACATGAAGTCCTGCTCGTCCCTACTGGGGTCCTGCACACGTTTCATGATGTCCTGCGCACTCCTACTAAGGTCCTGCACACATTCCATGACGTCCTGCACACCCCTACTAGGGTCCTGCACACGTTTCATGATGTCCTGCACACATTCTACGACGTCCTGCACACCCCTACAGGCGTCCTGCACAGGTCCCATGATGTCCTGCACTCTACTGCTGAGGTCCTGCACACATTCCACGACGTCCTGCACATCCCTACTAGGGTCCTGCACACCTTTACTGAGGTCCTGTACACATTTCATGACGTCCTCTCAGAACATTTTCGTTTACTTGATTTCAACTTTAGAAACAACTTTCTGCTTGTCGCCGTAACTAACCACGGTATAGTTGTTTGTATGTTGAAAACAACTTGAGGCTCACCAACTTAATTGAACAACAATTGCCATACTGTAAGAACAACTGTATAACAAGCTACCGAGGTACTGGGGGTGATGGCCAGCGGACCTTTGCCAGCTGGCCGCTATCTTCGCCGCGGTCAGCGGTGAGGAACCACCCTCACCGGGGACCGCGGCCAAAACCCCCCTTCCCCCAGCCGTGGGGATGCCGACCATCCCCCCAGCGGTCAAAATTATGCTGACCTCCGAAGAGTGACTCGAAGTCACCCTTCAGGGCCGGCATGAGGATGCCGACTGAGGAGTCGAGCAAGATGAAGCTCCTTTTATACCGGCCGTGCACGTGATAAGCACATTAAGACGCGATCCCCATCAATTGATAAAGCAACCGACCCATTTGAAGATATTTACCCGATTCTCGAGTCTTATGCTGATATTTAGTTGCTGATACCGTATCGCTGAATTTGGCTGAATTGAAGCTTGCTCCACCGTATAGCATCCCTAATCAGCTGGAGAAAGTGAGCTTCGACTTGTTTTCCCCAGTGATTGAGCGCAAAGTAGGGCTATAGTTGCTTTGAAGTCAATTCAAAGTTGATGGTCTCCGACATAAGTCAATCCTTAGTTGAAATAAAGTGGTTTCAAGCTAAATTAGTTGAATTAAAGTTGATTTTGCTGGTTATTGCTGGGAATCAAGTTATTTAAAAAGGTCTGGGTGCTCATCCCTACTGGGTTCCTGCACACGTTCCGTGATGTCCTGCACACCTCTATTGGAATCCTATACACTTTCCATGATGTCCTGCACACCTCTGTTGGGATCCTGCACACGTTCCATGATGTCTTGCACACTCCTACTGAGGTCCTGCACACGTTCCATTATTTTCTGCGCACTCCTACTGAGGTCCTGCACAGGTCCTACGATGTCCTGCACTCTCTTACTGAGGTCCTGCACACATTCCACGACGTCCTGCACACCCCTACAGGGGTCCTGCACAGGTTCCATGATGTCCTGCACACATTCTACGACGTCCTGCACACCCCTACAGGGGTCCTGCACAGGTCCCATGATGTCCTGTACTCTTCTACTGAGGTCCTGCACACATTCTACGACGTCCTGCAGACACTTACTGGGGTCCTGCACAAGTTTCTTGATGTAATGCACACTCCTACTGGGGTCCTGCACACTCCTACTAAGGTACTGCACACGTTCCATGATGTCCTGCACACTCCTACTGAGGTCCTGCATACGTTCTGCGACGTCCTGCACAACCCTACTGGGGTCCTGCACAGGTCCCATGATGTCCTGCACGCTCCTACAGAGCTCCTGCACACATTCTACGACGTCCTGCAGACACTTACTGGGGTCCTGCACAAGTTTCTTGATGTCCTGCACACTCCTACTGGGGTCCCGCACACTCCTACTAAGGTCCTGCACACGTTCCATGATGTCCTTCACACTCCTGCTGAGGTCCTGCATACGTTCAGCGACGTCCTGCACAACCCTACTGGGGTCCTGCACAGGTCCCATGATGTCCTGTACTCTACTACTGAGGTCCTGCACACATTCTACGACGTCCTGCAGACACTTACTGGGGTCCTGCACAAGTTTCTTGATGTCCTGCACACTCCTACTGGGGTCCCGCACACTCCTGCAAAGGTCCTGCACACGTTCCATGATGTCCTGCACACTTCTACTGAGGTCCTGCATACGTTCTGCGACGTCCTGCACAACCCTACTGGGGTCCTGCTCAGGTCACATGATGTCCTGTACTCTACTACTGAGGTCCTGCATACGTTCTGCGACGTCCTGCACAACCCTACTGGGGTCCTGCACAGGTCCCATGATGTCCTGTACTCTACTACTGAGGTCCTGCACACATTCTACGACGTCCTGCAGACACTTACTGGGGTCCTGCACAAGTTTCTTGATGAACTGCACACACTCTACTGGGGTCCCGCACACTCCTACTAAGGTCCTGCACACGTTCCATGATGTCCTGCACACTCCTACTGAGCTCCTGCATACGTTCTGCGACGTCCTGCACAACCCTACTGGGGTCCTGCACAGGTCCCATGATGTCCTGCACACTCCTACTAAGGTCCTGCACACGTTCCATGATGTCCTGCACACTCCTACTGAGCTCCTGCATACGTTCTGCGACGTCCTGCACAACCCTACTGGGGTCCTGCACAGGTCCCATGATGTCCTGCACACTCCCTACTAAGGTCCTGCACACGTTCCATGATGTCCTGCACACTCCTACTGAGCTCCTGCATACGTTCTGCGACGTCCTGCCCAACCCTACTGGGGTCCTGCACAGGTCCCATGATGTCCTGCACGCTCCTACAGAGCTCCTGCACACATTCTACGACGTCCTGCAGACACTTACTGGGGTCCTGCACAAGTTTCTTGATGTCCTGCACACTCCTACTGGGGTCCCGCACACTCCTACTAAGGTCCTGCACACGTTCCATGATGTCCTTCACACTCCTACTGAGGTCCTGCATACGTTCAGCGACGTCCTGCACAACCCTACTGGGGTCCTGCACAGGTCCCATGATGTCCTGTACTCTACTACTGAGGTCCTGCACACATTCTACGACGTCCTGCAGACACTTACTGGGGTCCTGCACAAGTTTCTTGATGTCCTGCACACTCCTACTGGGGTCCCGCACACTCCTACAAAGGTCCTGCACACGTTCCATGATGTCCTGCACACTTCTACTGAGGTCCTGCATACGTTCTGCGACGTCCTGCACAACCCTACTGGGGTCCTGCTCAGGTCACATGATGTCCTGTACTCTACTACTGAGGTCCTGCATACGTTCTGCGACGTCCTGCACAACCCTACTGGGGTCCTGCACAGGTCCCATGATGTCCTGTACTCTACTACTGAGGTCCTGCACACATTCTACGACGTCCTGCAGACACTTACTGGGGTCCTGCACAAGTTTCTTGATGAACTGCACACTCCTACTGGGGTCCGCACACTCCTACTAAGGTCCTGCACACGTTCCATGATGTCCTGCACACTCCTACTGAGGTCCTGCACACGTTCCATGATGTCCTGCACACTCCTACTGAGCTCCTGCATACGTTCTGCGACGTCCTGCACAACCCTACTGGGGTCCTGCACAGGTCCCATGATGTCCTGCACGCTCCTACAGAGCTCCTGCACACATTCTACGACGTCCTGCAGACACTTACTGGGGTCCTGCACAAGTTTCTTGATGTCCTGCACACTCCTACTGGGGTCCCGCACACTCCTACTAAGGTCCTGCACACGTTCCATGATGTCCTTCACACTCTACTGAGGTCCTGCATACGTTCAGCGACGTCCTGCACAACCCTACTGGGGTCCTGCACAGGTCCCATGATGTCCTGTACTCTACTACTGAGGTCCTGCACACATTCTACGATCGTCCTGCAGACACTTACTGGGGTCCTGCACAAGTTTCTTGATGTCCTGCACACTCCTACTGGGGTCCCGCACACTCCTACAAAGGTCCTGCACACGTTCCATGATGTCCTGCACACTTCTACTGAGGTCCTGCATACGTTCTGCGACGTCCTGCACAACCCTACTGGGGTCCTGCTCAGGTCACATGATGTCCTGTACTCTACTACTGAGGTCCTGCATACGTTCTGCGACGTCCTGCACAACCCTACTGGGGTCCTGCACAGGTCCCATGATGTCCTGTACTCTACTACTGAGGTCCTGCACACATTCTACGACGTCCTGCAGACACTTACTGGGGTCCTGCACAAGTTTCTTGATGAACTGCACACTCCTACTGGGGTCCCGCACACTCCTACTAAGGTCCTGCACACGTTCCATGATGTCCTGCACACTCCTACTGAGGTCCTGCATACGTTCTGCGACGTCCTGCATAACCCTACTGGGGTCCTGCACAGGTCCCATGATGTCCTGCACACTCCTACTAAGGTCCTGCACACGTTCCATGATGTCCTGCACACTCCTACTGAGCTCCTGCATACGTTCTGCGACGTCCTGCACAACCCTACTGGGGTCCTGCACAGGTCCCATGATGTCCTGCACACTCCTACTAAGGTCCTGCACACGTTCCATGATGTCCTGCACACTCCTACTGAGCTCCTGCATACGTTCTGCGACGTCCTGCACAACCCTACTGGGGTCCTGCACAGGTCCCATGATGTCCTGCACACTCCTACTAAGGTACTGCACACGTTCCATGATGTCCTGCACGCTCCTACTGAGGTCCTGCTGTAGTTCCATGACGTCCTGCATACTCTTACTGCGGTCTCGCATAGTCAACCAACACTTCAGCACACCCTGCGACGCCTTCTTATCGATGGTGCGCATGGAAGGAATACGCACCGCGCTCAAGAAGATCCCTCCGGCACAGCGTCCTCTTTCGAGCCGGACGTTTGAAGTACACCACCCTAGAGAGCAAGGTGTTTTTATGGAGTCTAAGAAAACAATGACTGATAACGAAAAAGCCCTTCATTTTCATAAACTAATCTTGAGAGGCCGGTTTCCGAATTTGAACCGCCCGTTAGCGGCCCAGAAGTCATTATGGTGAGTTCTGTCAATTATTTTCGGCATTCCCGTGGCCGATTACCTCTAGTCACATATTTTCAAGCGATTTGGTCCACGCCTTCAGGAAAAATGGAATTCGACGGACGGAGGTGGAGACGGTGGTGGAGAACGTCTTTGCGTACTTTGAGAGGTCATAACTTTAAAAAGCGGGGACCACTTAGGATGAAAAGTTGCACACATATGTAATTTCTTGCAGCGCATCGAATGGTGTACAGCTCATACCTCTGGTGACGGTATGAATAGGTGATCTCATTGTAGGGCATCTGCGCGGGAAGAGATCAAAGCCAAATCCTGGTGCGCGCTTCGCGCGCACCTCAATACGTTCATTTAGTGTACCTACAGAACAAAAAAATTTTGGGCTAGTAGCAACGCCCTCTCTTATCCAACGACAAAAATTATTGAACAACCTGGTAATACGGGTCGACCGCGAGCTCAATGCTCGTCGTCCGCAAGTGTCATCGGGCGTCACAACCACATAGCCTGTGGTCGACATCTGATCAAGTCGAAAGCCAACGAATAGCGCGTCGAGCGCTGGCCGTACGGTTGTGACGCCCGGCGACACTTGCGGTCGACACACGTTTATAATTTGCCAAAATTCATTCATTTGGATGAAATTCATTTTTGCACGAAATTCCCACGGGAGTGTAGAAGTTTTTCTTTCCATAGTTTTCCACAAGCACGCTCATGCCGATCATTTTTTCCGCAGGGCTACCGTAATCCTCCTTCAAAAATTTTCTGAGTGTCAGCTTGCATATGAGCACATCTTAATAGCCAAGAAACATGTTTGCACAATTTCGACCTCCTCAGCCACTCCCCAGTGGCTTCCCGATGAGAGCGGTGTGTGAATGAATGCATACCGCTTCTCCGCTCTTTTATACCCCGCATGTTATGAGCGTGTGTTTACATTCGTTATCATGTATTGTTCAAGAATGGTTACGGTAGCCCTGCGGAAAAAGTGATCGGCATGAGCGTGCTTTTCAGTTTTCCATGTTTAAGGCCCGATATCGTCATATCTGTATCACCGGTGAGGCTGCATCCCTACTCCCTAGTCTGATCAGGGGTGCGTTCCAAGAATGTTCCCACAACGCAGTGGGAGGACAAATAGCTTTCCGTGGTCAAATTTGCTTCCCATGGCTACGAATTATAACTGCAAATTGTTTCCACGCGGCATTGACTACGTTTCCACGGACGCGTTTTGCCATGGGAATGTTCTTGGAACGCACCCCTGAGCTTCAGCCACTTACCTTTGGAGAAAGACGGTGTGTGAATGTAACACACCGATCTTCATTTCTTTTATACCCTACCCTTTATCAATTGGGTATCACCAATTTTGTTTAGCGTGCGAATTTTGAAAAGCACGCCCATGCCGATCATTTTTCCGCAGGGCTACCGTAACCATTCTTGAACAAAACATGATAACGGACGATAACACACGCTCATAGCATGCGTGGTATAAAAGAGCAGAGGAGCGGTATGCATTCATTCACACACCGCTCTCCTCGAGAAGCCACTGGGAAGTGGCTGAGGAGGTCGAAATTGTGCAAACATGTTTGTTGGCTATTACGATGTGCTCATAATCAAGCTGACACTTGAAAAAATTTTGAAGGAGGTTACGGTAGGCCTGCGGAAAAAATGATCGGCATGAGCGTGCTTGTCGAATTTTGTGCCGTTGGCAATCCATATTCGTCTGCGGTTGACGGGCATATGGCTCGGAGTCGACGCCCTTGGAGTGCCTGAGTATGTAGGTGCTATGCAACCTTGTCGTATGAATAGCGGTATAGAGCTTCGGGGGCCCGATCGGCTCCTAACGCTAAAGCATGACTGGCAGAATGATAAAAAACATGTATATCCTCTGTTTCCGAGTGAAATATATTTCCGTTCATCGCGTGCGCTGCGTCTCCTTCTCCCCACACTTTCTCGCTGTCTCTACTCTCCCTTCGGACAAGCGCGCGCGGGAACAGAGTAAATTTGGCTTGGAACCAGAGGATACCTGCAATTACCTGTCTGATTACGTTTGCTCGATACGTATGATTGGTACTCTTTCGGAATAGACGACCCACCTAAAAGAATCGGATTTTCGAGGTGTTTCATATATGTTCTTTGCACAAACTTCACATGTTGTTCTATGCTTCTATATGTTTAGAAGCAAAAACGTGACAAAATGATCATGGAGCTGCATGCAAAAACCTTTTTTTACCCAAGTGGGTCGTCTATTCCGAAAGAGTGCTTAGGAGCTGAACGGGCCTCCGAAGCACCATACTCGAACTCCTTGACGTATCCGCATTTGCGGACTACGGCTATTGCATCATGCGACACGTGTTACTGTGCTTATTTGGGCCAAACTCCGGTCCGCAATTGGGTCTCGACACGCTTGGCGGCCGCAAGCTCCCGAGTCGGAAAAGTTTCTAGAGCCGCAACCACCGATCTGTTGACCCTAGGTGGGTTTTGGAAACTGGAAACTAACAAGAATTGGAGAAAACTGTACAAAAAAGCCACATCGAGTCGGCTTTGGCGCTGAAAACTCGACCGACTCGAGCGCGTGCGGCCGCAAAGCGTGTCGAGACGCAATTGCGAGCCGGAATTTGGCCCAGAGAAGCACAGTAATCGTGATGGTACGACACCAGCACGATTCACCCTTCTCCAAGCACAATTATCACGTTTCGCATGATGCAACAGCCGTAGTCCGCATTTGCGGACCGGAAATTGGCTCGAAGAACGATAGCATGGTTACCCTCTATAAAACGTCGTAATTCACATCATTCGAAGTGCAAGCGGCGCGCGCGACGTCTCGGCCTCCGTCTGCCCACTTTCTCTCCCTGTCTCTAACCTCCGCTCCGCACCAGCACGCGTAGGAACCAGGTGAATTTCGCCGTTTTATAGCCTGTAGGTCCGTGGCTTGTTTCCCCGAGAAAAAAACATTTAAATACAAACCGAGGCGGTTCAATTCGGTGAGATTTAAACCGCCGCGCCAGCAGCGGTTTGAATTTAAATGTTTTTTCTTCTTGAAGAAACAAGCCACGGACAGAACCATATATCACCTGAGCAGTTTGCGACAAAATCGATATGCAAGGCTCGGAGTACAAATTTGAATTGGATCAGATTTGATACTTCCCTGTTGAAAATGTATGATCTAGTTCCGCAAACGCGTTCAGTCCGCAAAGTCTCATTATCACAATCGTAGAAGCGAAGCGGTTGTTTTGAGAATGATTCTTTCGCTTCGCTTCTACGATTGTGACAATGAGGACTGAACGCGATTGCGGAACTGAACTATACACGAGTTTTGGTAGTATAGCCTGTGTCAAAATAAAATTTCTAAGGTTTCGTGTGCTGAGCGAAAGTTGGAGAGAGCGAGGTGGTAGACGGAGGGAGCCGCATCACGCTCGCATTCACGCGCGATGAGGCATAGGAATTTCGTTTTGGCAGAGACGATACATGCACCTACGGAACAAGGATTGGAAGCTTTTCCTTGTTTATATGCACGGACGCCCTCACGTCTTTTTTTTGTCCGCTGCGGCCCCTTTCTTTTCCTGATAAGGAATTCTGGCGAATAGTGAGGTTTTTTAATTGTTAACGAATAGCGAGATTTCTACATCATACATTCAATGGGTACCATCGCAGCAGGAGGAGGGTAAACTTGGGAATCGCAGTTGGCCACGCCCATTTTTCCACGCCGCCGCGCAATTGAAGCACATTGACCTGGGTTTCCCTCCCCTTCTCAAATCAGGAGAGTAGTTGCGGTGCGGAAAAAAATGGGCGTGGCACATTGCGATGGCTAGGTGCCCCCCCCTTCTGCTGCAAGAGCACCTCCTAGTCTACTCAGAACGTCGTTGGGCCGTGTGCCCGGGAATTTCCGACCAAGGGCGAGCTGTGGGGCCATGTTTTGCGAGCGGAGAATCATCAGGCGCGAGGCGGGGGCGCCACCAAATTTCGTTAGCTCGGTCCTGCAGGGAAAATTCGAAACAGATGAGAACATGTTCGCTCAGGCAAATCGCATTACACGTTGAACGCTAGAATCAAACCCGTGCCACATACGGAGCACAATTTTATGATAGGTTCACTGCAGGCAGCCTTGAGTAAGTACTTAGATCATCGCGCACTTCGCGCGGTGGCAGTAAGGTAAGTTCCCCAGTCTATCGAATAGACTTGAACTCAGAAAAATGAAAACAAGTTACTTGTAACATAAAAGGCCGAAAACAAGTTACTTGTAACATATCTGAGCCAATGTAAGTTACTTGCGACTTATCTCAGGTCATTTAAGTTACATGTAACATATCGGTGGGATACTGCCTGCGCTGCGCCTCCGATATGTTACATGTAACTTAAATGACGAGATAAGTCGCAAGTAATTTGAATCGGCCAAGAAGATATTCCCAAGGCTGATGTACGACGCACTCGCGGGGTCAGCCATACGACTAGCGTTGCTGTTGGTTCAATTACCTAAGCTTGAGGTACTTGACCCCATACCAGCAGGGAAGGTCCTGCACAGCATTTTTGTGGCGTAGTGCGTGGCCTGGGACGCGCCCCCCGCGTCGCGTGTCGTCTGCGTCACGTGATGGCCACCCATAGTGGAAATTCAAATGTAAGTTACATCTAACATAAGTGTAACTTACATGTAATATAAATGTAAGTTACATGTAATATAAATGTATGTTACATGTAATATAAATGCATGTTACATGTAATATAAATGTAAGTTACATGTAATATAAATGTATGTTACATGTAATATAAATGCATGTTACATGTAATATAAATGTAAGTTACTTGAGACATTCAAGTAAGTTACATTTATATTACAGGTAACTTGTTTTGACTTTTCTGAGAATGGGACACCCACCATGGGTTTTCGAAAATCTTGGAGAAAGGTAGAGCACCCGCCCAGGGTGTGGGAGGGGTGGTTCCCGCAGATCGTTATACAAGGAAGCAATGATTAAGCGATGACATCGTGGGAATGTTCTGCCCGGGCCCCGCACCCTTTCGCTTGGATGTCCGGGCTTCGCGCCCATTATGAGTCATGGGGCTCGGGCGGGGACCTGTTGGGCGCCAGGCGCGGAGGGGGGCCCCGCCGCGCTGAGTGGTGGGTACGGGGACGCGGCCCTCCGACGTTCTGAGATGCTTGAACATTGGCAACGATCGTTTTCTGTGGTGTAACGCGCTCTAGAGAGAACAGCGACGCGACCGCACGCAGTGGACAGTTGCTCTCAGCATCAGTTGTCATTTGATTTGATTTGATTTGATTTATTACACGGTAGAACCGTGTGATAGACAAACAACAAAACCAAACATCTAAACGGCAACTGAAAAAGATTAAAGATAGAGGACAATAATAAAGCAAATCGATAAACTGACTATGAGGCAACACCGGCACCATGAAGGGATGAGATCTTACAAACATCGCTCCTGGGACAACAGATAACTCTCAAGCGCCTTTTTGAATTCAGTGAACTTCCCAACTACCAAGCCTGACCGAAGTAATTTGTTGAATTCAGACCCCGCCCTATTGACAAAAATAGTGCTGTCTTACTACATTCCGCCTGGCCCCAACGAGGCCCAATTTCACCGGCGCTCCCCTGGTGGTTGACGATCTCAGGTTGAACAGCCGGCTAGCCTTGATACCAGCACTCCCATGAATGATCTTATACATCATTATCCTGTCAAACCTTCTTCTCCTGTACTCTAGAGTGGTTAGGCCCAATTTAGCGTTCCTGGTGACATGACACACGTTACTATTAGTCTGAAACCACGATGTCCTGAAGAAAACTCTACGTGTAAAGGTATTTTGGACTTTCTCCAGCGCATCGATAGATCCTTTTTTGTATGGATTAAAGACTACCGTACCATACTCCATAAACGGACGTACGTACGTTTTATACACCTCGGTCAGCACGTTTGCATTAGTAGTTGATAGTGCTCGAAACGCGCTGTGCATCATCCTGTTGGCCATGGACGCGACCTGGAGGCAATGATCATCGAAACTAAGATCATCCTTGATAAGAAAACCAAGGTCCTTAATCTCGCTGACCTCGCTCAACTGCATACCGTCAATAGTATGGAAGCCTTTAACTCGCCTCTTACCAAGCTTTATCACCTTAGTTTTTCGCTGGAAAGCGGCAGTTTCCATTCAGACGACCATTTGGCTACATCATTAAGGGCTTTTTGCAAACACTCTGAATCTTCCCTGGTCCGAATAGGATTATACAATTTAAAGTCGTCAGCGAAGCGAATGCATTTTTGAAAGTTTTCTACATATGAAGTCCTATCGTGGAGTTCTTCGCAATCTTTCAACCGCTCTTGGAGAAAGTTGGTGATTAGCAAAAACATACCGATATAGGAGATAGGCTGGCTTGCTATTGCGTATTGGGGCAGCCTCATTTGTGCTAGTTGACCTAATATTCTCGCTACAGTACGCCCACAAATTCCGAGTATGTACAGTTACGGAGCTTCGGGAGCGAAAAATATTTTGGCACTGGAGCGCGTTTTCCTCCCGTCCCTTCAATCGTTGCAGGTTTTGCTATGCCAGCCGCAATCTGCACGTGCATAAATAATGTTTTTTGGGGAATGGCAAATCTGTGAATTAAAAAATTCCTCGATTCTGTTCTAAGGATTGAAATTCCGGGTGGGCAAAATTCTCGCATGCGTTCTAAATTTCTCACACTGCGGGGTTCCAACCCCTGGCCCAAAATCAGGAAAACCTCCGCACAAATGCGAGCTTAATACCGAATCCAGCCCATCGCAAGCGCGACTGTACATACGAAACTCAACAGCCAATTTCGTTAACGCATACTTACCCAACGAAATGATGTATGCAAAGCTTCAGAAAAATGCTGGGGGCTACTTCCCTGGAACTTTGGAGAGCAAAAATGTATTTGGCCTGAAAAAACGTACGTACTGGAGAGGGATGTCAAAAAAGAATTCGCATCCACATCAAAAATTTCTGCTCCAAGGGGTTGACGCTCCGCGTGGACCAAATTTTTACGTGGGTACGGATTCCCCCCCCCCCCTATTATGCGTATTTCAACCTACTTCAAACTGTCACACCACCCAAGGGTGCGGAAGTACAAGCCTGTATGTCTCACGACATACGGTAACTATGACAATTTTGTAAGTGAGAAGTGTTTAACAGTGTTGTATTCAGTGTTCTTGGCAGAACTGATTTTCCTCGGTGGCGTCGGAACTCGTCCGCGCCATCATCTTCACACCCAACAAACTTTGGACCAACCCGGGGTTTCCCTCCCCTTCCGAAATCAGGAGAGTTATGGGCCTTAAGAAGTGTATCGTACACACAAAGTCAAATTTCCAATTTGAGTTTAACCTCTGGTTTCAGAGCTCAGAAAATCACGGCCTGTTGCGAGCCCCGACGTTAATTCTCTGAGGAAATTCCTCACGGCATTTCCACAGACAATTCACATTTGGCAAAATCAATCGCCTTTGTTGCCCAGTATAACTATTACCTCCGAATTGATCTTTCCCTTAACACGAGCATGCATTTTCTGAAGATTGCAATCAGGGATGTGCGTAATTACGACTAACGACTAACGAATTTAACGACTAACGGGCTTTTTGGGTGTTACGACTAACGACTAACGACTAACGAAATTAAAATTAATTTCGTAAGCAATCCCACAATTCGTTAGAAAATCAATAGTCATTCACACGGCGCTCCAACCCATGGATTACATCTGGAATGATACATAGTTCCCTGTTGGTTGTTCTAGGTGAATGGTGCAAAATAACCATAGCCCTCAGTATTTATTACATATTTCTACTGACACCACTTCGCAGTTCTGGAACCCCCACATTATGATCTCAACTGAACGTTGCGCAAGGTTAGGCGCAGTATTTATGCGACTTCGTGACGGTCGCGCTACTTTATGGTAGGCTCGCTGAAGCGGTTCCGACACTGATCGGCTCTAGCGGAGACTATCATAGGTGATATGGAGCGGTGCCTGCAAGCCACAACTGCCCAACGACGGGAACTGTATCCGATGATTGGATTGAAAAGGGTGCCGTCCTTCAATTTTCAGTGATAAATTCGAGATATGGGGTTTCTATGAAGTGATGCTGGGAACTCTCAGTGGTAAAATTTTCACTTGGGTGCTCATTTCTTCCGACCTTCCCCTCATTACGGGAACAAGGTCGAAACGACCCGCGCGCACATTCCGCGACGCTGGGAAAAGAAGATTAGTGCAAAGTCGGTGCAATTCTCCGTGTTCTCACCATCGAGTAGATCTCAAATAACATCATAGAACGCAGAATGGCAAATTTTGCACTGAAAAAAAGCGAAGAGTTCAAGATTTCCTCGGTCTACCTTAATGTTTCTTTTCTTACCGAAAAAATGACAAAAATCGATAAACACACATGCTCAAGTATTTGGTTTTCGTGCATAATTTTAATTATGTATATGTGGGTTCGCAGTTTGAACTAGGTTCTCCAACAATCTTTTTCTTTAATGGCCTAGAATGCTTTGGAAAACATATATCTCTTCATACATTCCTTTTTTTATTCACGAAGGCTCTTTTCTGCCTAAACTGTGCTTCTTTTCAAAGCCTGGATTTTTAACGACTAACGACGGTTTTGGCCGGTTGAACGACTAACGAATAACAAAATTTCTATTACGCACATCCCTGATTGCAATGCTTCTGTCGTCCACCTTCTAATCGATAAAATGTTTCATTAAAAAGGTGATTGATATCATAGTTAGCCCGCTTGCACACATTTTCAACCTGAGTTTTATGCGTGGAGATGTTCCGAGTAGATGGCGTACATCCTTTGTTACTCCTATACCAAAGAAGAAGCCTTTTTCTGATCCCAACAATTACCGGCCTATCAGTATCACATCTATTTTTGCAAGACTTTTTGAAAAAGTATTGAAGAAAAGAATTATGACTCATCTGGAGGAGCACTCCATCATCTCGGAGCACCAACATGGTTTCCAAAAGGGTAAATCCACAATTTCGGCGATGCTGCAATCACTTGAAGACTGGACTTGTGCGCTGGACAATGATGCTGGTGTGGATGTTATTTACCTCGATTTTTCCAAGGCGTTTGACAGAGTTTCTCATCGCAAATTAGTATACAAACTAGAAATAGTGGGTATCCATCCGCGTATAGTGGCTTGGATTCGTGCTTTTCTCACGGGCAGAAATTTCAGAGTCCGGCTTAACAGTACGTTTTCCTCTCCCTTTGCAGTCCTTAGTGGTGTTCCCCAGGGTGGAGTGCTTTCACCTATTCTCTTTAATATTTATACGTATGAGCTTCCCTCTATTATATCCTTGAACAACGTTGGCTGTTCGGCATTCGCTGACGACTTTAAGTTGTATAATCCTATTCGGACTAGGGAAGATTCAGAGTATTTGCAAAAAGCCCTTAATGATGTAGCCAAATGGTCGTCTGAATGGAAATTGCCGCTTTCCAGCGAAAAAACTAAGGTGATGAAGATTGGTAAGAGGCGAGTTAATGGCTTCTATACTATTGACGGTGTGCAGTTGAGCGAGGTCAGCGAGATTAAGGACCTTGGTTTTCTTGTCAAGGATGATCTTAGTTTCGATGATCACTGCCTCCAGGTCGCGTCCATGGCGAACAGGATGATGCACAGCGCGTTTCGAGCACTTTCAACTACTAACGCAAATGTCCTGACTGAGGTGTATAAAACGTACATACGTCCACTTATGGAGTATGGCACGGTGGTATTCAATCCATACAAAAAGGGATCCATCGATGCGCTGGAGAAAGTCCAGAATACTTTCACACGTAGAGTTTTCTTCAGGACATCGTGGTTTCAGACTAATCGCAACGTGTGTCATGTCACCAGAAATGCCAAGTTGGGCCTAACCACTCTAGAGCACAGGAGAAGAAGGTTTGATATGATAATGATGTATAAAATCATTCATGGGAGTGCTGGTATCAAGGCTAGCCGGCTGTTCAACCTGAGATCGTCAACCACCAGGGGGCTGTCGGCAGCTGGACACCCCTGCAGAAACGTACAACCGTCAATTCCGATGTGTCCGCAGCTACGGCCCACGTGCACCATACCATACGCGCATTTTTCAAAATGCGAAGTCACGGGATAGGAAGTTGTTTTCGAGGATTTCTAGCACAGAAGAGTTTTTTTCACAATGAATCATTATGAATTACTCTTGTGTCAACGTATTAGGGAGGAAATGCTCAGATTATGGCACATCTAACCTGGTAGTAAGCAAAGTGACTTTTTTCATCCTGAAGCGTTCAATATAGAAATTTGAGGCGCAGAACCAAACCATGTAATCAATTTTTCAGACCTTGAAAATATTAGGGTGAATTGTCTTATATATTGTAGTAGCATTCTTCAATAAGGGCCAATCGTAGAAACCCGAATCGGACTGCGAATCAGGAGAATTCCGAACTGGTCAGGGGAGATCCAAATTGGACGGCGGCAGGGGAGGAAAACCCCGGGCGTGGGCTAATCTTTTACCCTAGCGATTCCGGGAGGTGCGAATCAGGGGGAATCCAGATTGGACGGTGCAGCCTTCGGCTGCACCGTCCGGCAGGGGAGGAAAACCCCGGGTGTGGGCTAATCTTTCACCCTAGCGATTCCGGGAGGTGCGAATCACGGGGAATCCAGATTGGACGGTGCAGCCTTCGGCTGCACCGTCCGGCAGGGGAGCTAAACCCCGGGCGTGGGCTAATCTTTTACCCTAGCGATTCCGGGAGGTGCGAATCAGGGGAATCCAGATTGGACGGTGCAGCCGTCGGCTGCACCGTCCGGCAGGGGAGCTAAACCCCGGGCGTGGGCTAATCTTTTACCCTAGCGATTCCGGGAGGTGCGAATCAGGGGAATCCAGATTGGACGGTGCAGCCTTCGGCTGCACCGTCCGGCAGGGGAGGAAAACCCCGGGTGTGGGCAAATCTTTCACCCTAGCGATTCCGGGAGGTGCGAATCACGGGGAATCCAGATTGGACGCTGCAGCCTTCGGCTGCACCGTCCGGCAGGGGAGCTAAACCCCGGGCGTGGGCTAATCTTTTACCCTAGCGATTCCGGGAGGTGCGAATCAGGGGAATCCAGATTGGACGGTGCAGCCTTCGGCTGCACCGTCCGGCAGGGGAGCTAAACCCCGGGCGTGGGCTAATCTTTTACCCTAGCGATTCTAGGAGGTGCGAATCAGGGGGAATCCAGATTGGACGGTGCAGCCTTCGGCTGCACCGTCCGGCAGGGGAGCTAAACCCCGGGCGTGGGCTAATCTTTTACCCTAGCGATTCCGGGAGGTGCGAATCAGGGGAATCCAGATTGGACGGTGCAGCCTTCGGCTGCACCGCCCGGGAGGGGAGGTCAACCCCGGGCGTGGGCGAATCTTACCCTAGCGATCCCGGGAGGTGCGAATCAGGGGAATTCAGATTGGACGGTGCAGCCTTCGGCTGCACCGTCCGGCAGGGGAGGTAAACCCCGGGCGTGGGCTAATCTTTTACCCTAGCGATTCCGGGAGGTGCGAATCAGGGGGAATCCAGATTGGACGGTGCAGCCTTCGGCTGCACCGTCCGGCAGGGGAGGTAAACCCCGGGCGTGGGCTAATCTTTTACCCTAGCGATTCCGGGAGGTGCGAATCAGGGGGAATCCAGATTAGACGGCGCAGCCTTCGGCTGCACCGTCCGGCACGGGAGGTAAACCCCGGGCGTGGGCTAATCTTTTACCCTAGCGATTCCGGGAGGTGCGAATCAGGGGAATCCAGATTGGACGGTGCAGCCTTCGGCTGCACCGTCCGGCAGGGGAGCTAAACCCCGGGCGTGGGCTAATCTTTTACCCTAGCGATTCCGGGAGGTGCGAATCAGGGGAATCCAGATTGGACGGTGCAGCCTTCGGCTGCACCGTCCGGCAGGGGAGGTAAACCCCGGGCGTGGGCTAATCTTTTACCCTAGCGATTCCGGGAGGTGCGAATCAGGGGGAATCCAGATTGGACGGTGCAGCCTTCGGCTGCACCGTCCGGCAGGGGAGCTAAACCCCGGGCGTGGGCTAATCTTTTACCCTTGGGATTCTAGGGGGTGCGAATCAGGGGAATTCAGATTGGACGGTGCAGCCTTCGGCTGCACCGTCCGGCAGCGAGCTAAACCCCGGGCGTGGGCTAATCTTTACCCTAGCGATGCCGGGAGGTGGGAATCAGGGGGAATCCAGATTGGACGGTGCAGCCTTCGGCTGCACCGTCCGGCAGGGGAGGAAAACCCCGGGCGTGGGCTAATCTTTTACCCTAGCGATTCCGGGAGGTGCGAATCAGGGGGAATCCAGATTGGACGGTGCAGCCTTCGGCTGCACCGTCCGGCAGGGGAGGTAAACCCCGGGCGTGGGCTAATCTTTTACCCTAGCGATTCCGGGAGGTGCGAATCAGGGGGAATCCGGCAGGGGAGGAAAACCCCGGGTGTGGGCTAATCTTTTACCCTAGCGATTCCGGGAGGTGCGAATCAGGGGGAATCCAGACTGGACGGTCCAGCTTTGTACTTAATAACGGTTATAAACACTGAATAACAAAAAAATCAACGTCCCTCCAGCTTTTCTGTTCTTCCAGCCTTCAAGGCATGATCGATGTCATATTTTTGATGTTTCGCCGTTTCTTCCACTCTTCTATAGTCTTTTATCTTCTGCTTGGTGTAAATTATAAGGGTAAGAAATAATGATTCCATGAAAAATTATCATAAATGATATTTCGTTTATTCCTTGGCATCAAATCAGGATTTCGTCACCCTCATCAGCGCTGAAACCCCTAAAAACACTACTTTCCTTCGTAACCAAGCAGAAGGAACAAAAGACAATCAAAGAGAAAGCAGCAAAAACGAGGAAAACACAAAAAAAATAGAAAAACCGGCGATCATCACCCTGCCTCCAGTAAAATTTTTTTGCGCGTGATTGGCGCGTTTCGTTGGTGCCTGCAGACAGTGCTTCCTAGTTGACGGTTGTACGTTCCTGCAGGGGTGTCTATTTGGAAACACCCCCACCAGGGGAGCGCCGGTGAAATTGGGCCTCGTTGGGGCCAGGCGGAATGTAAGACAGCACTTTTTTGTCAATAGGGCGGGGTCTGAATTCAACAAATTACTTCGGTCAGGCTTGGTAGTTGGGAATTTCACTGAATTCAAAAAGGCGCTTGAGATTTATCTGTTCTCCCAGGAGCGATGTTTGTAAGATCTCATCCCTTCATGGTGCCGGTGTTGCCTCGTAGTCAGTTTATCGATCTGCTTTATTATTGTCCTCTATCTTTGATCTTTTTCAGTTGCCGTTTAGGTGTTTCGTTTTGTTGTTTGTCTATCACACGGTTCTACCGTGTAATAAATCAAATCAAAAATGGCGCGATGGTGATCGAGAAATTGACACGGGTAGGAAAACGCGCTCCAATGCTAAAATATTTTTCGTTACAGAAGCTCCGTAACTGTACTCACAAATTCTTGCGTTTCATCTTCATTCTGCCAGTTTTGCTTCCTTTCTGTCATTCACTGTTGACGGGCAGCTCATCCCCATGACTCATCATTCAACGCATATCGCCGCATTCGACGTTTCGTCTGGCGTCTCCGCAGCAACCCCCGTCTATCACGCGCGCGTCTGGCGTCTTCTCGACTGCCATTGTCTATCACCTACGCTCTGGGTCTCCAGCGTACGGGGAGCTCTCTCATCCTCTTTGGTCATCGTAAAGATTTCCAACGGTTTTCCTGGCTCATGCCGTTTAGGGGCTGAGCAGAGTGCCACCGCGGCGCGGCGCGGTCTGATGATGGAGAGCCGTATTGATAGATCGCCGCGATCTATCAATACGGCTCTCAATCATCAGGCCGCGCCGCGCCGCGGTGGCACTCTGCTCAGCCCCTTAGACAGGTGGAACAAAATGCACAGCCGTCAAATATATTGTGGCGTGTGCAACTGCACACCATGCTCACACTTTACGCGCAAATATGCAAAAATCGCTCCATTCATTGAAATGTGTTTTGGGCGAAAAGTTACGTTAACCAGCGGTATTTCGCCTGTAAAAGCGTAACAGGCTAGTTCGGCGACATTTACAAGCGTTTAGTGAAAACGCGAAATGCCGGACGGCACCGATTGCCAACACAGGCGTCAAATGCAGTGTTTGGTGGTGTGACTGCACAACACACTGCAGATGTTACGCCTAAGTTATTTATTCCACCACAAATCATGGGAGAACCACGAATTCATAGCGGAAACGCTATTTGTGAGGTAGATGTGCATTTGATACGCTACTAAAGGAAGATGTGAGAGAATGATCAACATAAGGACTAAGAGAGAATTCTAAAATATATGAAACGTGAAAAAAAGGAAGTAGCAGAAACTAGTAATGAATGGCTTATGCCTTGTAACAGTTTCGTAGTTTTGGCTTGAAGAATAGGCCGTCACCCAGGGATCTCCCTCCGTTGAAGCAAATAGAGTAGAACGGATTTCTACCCCCGGAATACCCGATACACGACAGATTTAGTCCCACGCAAGGGATTTCCTCCCCTAAGCGACGGTGCATCCGCAGGCTGCACCGTCCTAATAGGGTTCAAACTGATTTCCACCCCCGAAATACCCGATACACGACAGATTTAGTCCCACGCAAGGGATTTCCTCCCCTAAGCGACGGTGCATCCGCAGGCTGCACCGTCCTAATAGGGTTCAAACTGATTTCCACCCCCGAAGTACCCGATACACGACAGATTTAGTCCCACGCAGCGTCCTAATAGGGTTCAAACTGATTTCCACCCCCGAAATACCCGATACACGACAGATTTAGCCTCTACGCAGGGGATTTCCTCCCCTAAGCGACGGTGCAGCCGCAGGCTGCACCGTCCTAATAGGCTTCAAACTGATTTCCACCCCCGAAGTACCCGATACACGACAGATTTAGTCCCACGCAGCGTCCTAATAGGGTTCAAACTGATTTCCACCCCCAAAGTACCCGATACACGACAGATTTAGTCCCACGCAGGGGATTTCCTCCCCTAAGCGACGGTGCAGCCGCAGGCTGCACCGTCCTAATGGGGTTCAAACTGATTTCCACCGCCGAAATACCCGATGCACGACAGATTTAGCCTCCACGCAGGGGATTTCCTCCCCTAAGCGACGGTGCAGCCGCAGGCTGCACCGTCCTAATAGGGTTCAAACTGATTTCCACCCCCGAAGTACCCGATACACGACAGATTTTGCCTCCACGCAGGGGATTTCCTCCCCTAAGCGACGGTGCAGCCGCAGGCTGCACCGTCCTAATGGGGTTCAAACTGATTTCCACCCCCGAAATACCCGATGCACGACAGATTTAGCCTCCACGCAGGGGATTTCCTCCCTAAGCGACGGTGCAGCCGCAGGCTGCACCGTCCTAATAGGGTTCAAACTGATTTCCACCCCGAAGTACCCGATACACGACAGATTTTGCCTCCACGCAGGGGATTTCCTCCCTAAGCGACGGTGCAGCCGCAGGCTGCACCGTCCTAATGGGGTTCAAACTGATTTCCACCCCGAAATACCCGATGCACGACAGATTTAGCCTCCACGCAGGGGATTTCCTCCCCTAAGCGACGGTGCAGCCGCAGGCTGCACCGTCCTAATAGGGTTCAAACTGATTTCCACCTCCGAAGTACCCGATACACGACAGATTTAGTCCCACGCAGGGGATTTCCTCCTAAGCGACGAGTGCAGCCGCAGGCTGCACCGTCTTAATAGGGTTCAAACTGATTTCCACCCCTGAAGTACCCGATACACGACAGATTTAGTCCCACGCAGGGGACTTCCTCCCCTAAGCACCGTCCAAATAGGGTTAGAAATGATTTTTAGAGAGTTTCGACCTCGAAATTCACGGATAACAGCCGAAATCCTCAATGCTATTAAAATTTTCATTCTCATTAATGAATTGCGATCAGTTAATCTTGAATTGGGTAAGGGGGTCGTGATTTAACAATCTAGACGTAGCTGGGAGCGGTGTGTGCAAGTGCATACCTCACACCACAACGCATTCTCAGGCACTCGAGGGGGGCGAGCCTCGTTCATTTTCGCTCAGGGGGGCCAGCCTTGAACCGTAATTGTGGGCGGAGATTCGAGGGGGACGGCGCTCCGACCACCGTTGAGCCAGCCCTCTGCACCGCGTTGCATGATTTGCAAATCGAGCAGGTTTTCAACGGTGGAGCACACAATCTCAACACTCATTTTCGTCATTAGTTTCACCACTTCATTATTATTCTTCTGCTTTCACAACTCCGACTCAGAATTCCGTTTCTTCCTCTCAGTAGATTGAGGTTATCTATTCATTTACGTTGGGTTCAGGGCACTATTCCACCGTCTGATGTTTTTGTTTGTGGGATCTTCGTCGTCTTGCCGAGATGAAAGAAGGCAACTCCTCCAAAATGATCTGATTGAATTCATGGAAGACGGGTTCGAGAAGCTATCAGCTCATCAATAGGTATTTTTACCGTTCCTTCGCAGCACCTAACTACAGTTAAAACTTCTATTTTCAGGCAAACGATGTGCGCGATTATAAGTGCGCCTTCGTTGATGGTGGATGTAATTAGATAGCTCAGGAGGTAGTTCCTTTTGCAGTGAAGTTTGTTATGCAGTCTTTCTGATGAAGATTGTATCCATTGCAGGATTACGTAACTTCGGGACCGCACGAGGAACGATTGGAATGCAAAGGCAATGTTGAACCTGCGGAACTTTGGCATCTACTCACATCGTTATGCTGTAACATGTTGTTTTTCCTTCCTCATATATCTGCCACTTTATTAGTATCCCATTGTGTGGACATCTGAACCGTGAAAGTTGCGATTTTTGTGTTTTTTTTCTATGTGAGGTGGTTTCCACAGATCACTGTATCTTCAGATTCGGCGATTTTCATAAACAAAGACTGTGTGTTAGCAAAGGTATTACAGTGAAATGAGAAAAAACGAAGAAGATTGAGGAAGCCGCCTCGCTTTGTATGTACGTCTGTGAACATTCGGGTAGACTACCATTAAAATGAAGAGTATTCTGATTACTGTTATAAATTTTCATGGTTCTCCAGTGTTTCATAAGTATAATAAAGTTAGAAATCATCTTGAATGGCGAGGAAACGGCGAGAACGGAGCAAATCCTAGGGTACCAAAATTATTGGCTTTGGGATGACCCGCGTAACCAGTGCGGGTGAGAACCGGGGTAGGACGGTCTCGCCGCGAAGAGACGTTGGGGGCGCCAGCCTCGTTCCACTGGCACGCCAGCCTTGTCATGGAAGGAAGGCTGGCGTCTTGGTGGAAGTGAGGCTCGCCCCCATCGAGTATCTGAGATTATTGGACGGCTATGCTGGCAATTGGTGCTGTCCGGCATTTCTCCTCCAGTAGCGTTTAGCTCAATTTGGAAGCGAAAACTCCCAGTGGAAGACAGGATAGTCGATCTTATTTCAATATTAAGCCGCTGATGACGTTCATATTTCCTGCCTTGAGTCAATCGTTTTGTTGTGTAGCTTTTAGTTGTACATCTGAGAAGGTTGAAAAGGCAAGAAGGGTTTTCGCAGAGTTTCGGCAGCCTTATTTGCACCAAACCTTTTCTATGACGGTTTTTTCTACGTTTTTGTACATGTAGTCACTCTTGCTACAGTCGCTAGCTAAAGCATCTAAACATATTTGATGCATATATGGGATCGATTTCATTAGATTGTTGTCTTATTCCGACTAAAGCAACATTGGCGATAATTATACTGTAAAATATGACACCGATTCAAGGTGTTTCCGGCAATATCACGATCAATGAGAGCAATGGTAGCGCTTTACTAATATTTATAGTCAATATCAAAAATAAAAAGAACGCTGCTCTTATGTTCGCGCGATTGTGGACGCTTACTCTTGGAATTTGAAAGCATATGAAAAAGAAATATGAGATACTGCAGCTTACTAGCTATTCAAGTCATCTAACAAGGGGAATCCTTCTAGTCATGAAATGTACTTTCTAGAACCATTTTCGGACGTGGAGTCCGATTATGTCCTTCGCAGCTGCCTAGACTCACTCTGAAAAAGTTATGGGCGTTTTCGAAAGCCTCGCGGCGGGTAAGGGTACCCCATCACGGATTTTTTGCGTGTTTTGGAAAAAAAATTCGCATTTCGCTCCAAACTTGTATGCAGGGGTAATTTAGGGTACCAAACACGATTCTTTGGTCTGTTTGTCGAAATTCTGAGGTTTAATGTAGGTTACGGTATGCGCCATGCTACATAGGGGGCAAAACGTACCTTAATAATCCGAAAATCGACAAATAAACATCAAATTAATATTCAGCACACCGAATAATCCCGGCGTAGAACTTTTGAATTAAATCTGAGACTGACCAGCCTACCGTATACCCACCGTAACATACCGTATTCTATCAAAAATCGATAAGTGGACCTCGGATTCGTGTTCAGCACTCCAAGAAACCCTCAGAGGAAGAGTTTGAGCCACATCAATAGTAGAATTCCGCAAATAGTCGGAAGTCGTGTGTTGCTCTCAATTTTCTCCCGACAGAGTGCTTTTAATATTCGTGACCAGCACACCAGATAACCCCCACTGAGTAGCATTAAGTCAAATCTGACACATTCGTGTTAAACGCTTCTTGAACCCCTTCATTGAAATAAATGAACGCTCAGCCAACAATCGGCGCAACTGGAAAACGCTATTACCCTTTTCACAAATGTTTTATTCTTCATACTTCTCTATCGTGTAAATCAGTTTCGTATTTAGTGATCGTATTTTCTTCTAGTTTTTCTTACCTTGTGCCTTGATCAACTATATTCACGTCCAGCCTTTCATTTTCCATGTTTGTCAGTTTGCTTACCCAATATGATTCTTTTGAACTCTCACAACCATTTGATATGGGATCCCGCACTGATAGGTCTAGCATAACTTTTTGATTTTTCAGAGATAGGTGACTAAATTTTGTAATAACGCAATCTAATAAAGTGTCTTGCAAGCTCGTTGTATCCTGAATCGTAACTGCTAGTACAAAAAGGTAGAAAAAATCCGCCATGAAGAAGGATTGGTCAAAACATGGACTCCAAGCCGGAAATATGAACTTCATCAACGATTGAGTAGGGAAATAAGATCGACTTTTCTGTCCTCCACTGGGAGTTTTCACTTCCAAAATAAGCTGAACGCTTGTAAATGTCGCCGAACCAGCCTGACATGCTTTTACAGGAGAAATACCGCTGATTAACAAAACTTTGCGCCCAACACTCTAATTTCAACTGATGGAGCGATTTTTTGCATATTTGCGCGTAAAGTGTGAGCATGGTGTGCAGTTGCACACGAAGCAATATATTTGACGGCTGTGCATTTTGTTCCACCTGTCTAAACGGCATGCCAGTTTTGCTTCCTTTCTGTCATTCACCGTTGACGGGCAGCTCATCCCCATGACTCATCATTCAACGCATATCGCCGCATTCGACGTTTCGTCTGGCGTCTCCGCAGCAACCCCCGTCTATCACGCGCGCGTCTGGCGTCTTCTCGACTGCCATTGTCTATCACCTACGCTCTGGGTCTCCAGCGTACGGGGAGCTCTCTCATCCTCTTTGGTCATCGTAAAGATTTCCAACGGTTTTCCTCACCCAAGAACCTGGGAATCGCAACCTAATCGGTTTCTTTTCACCTCAAGAAATTGGTGAAGCCTTAATTTCGTGGGAGTTCTACTAGAAGTGTCTGTGTCAAACGATGCGGTGATAGTGGAAGTGTGGCGAAGCTGGATTTGGACTTAATATATTTATTAGTGGCTTTGTGATGTTTCAACCATTCGGATAGGAAATATTGACTGAGCATTTGACATCAATATAAGCATTAGATAAAATCATTTGTACATTTGTAGATACGGTAAGATTAGGTATGCAAGGAAGAATTTAGTCCCGAAACTGTTTAAAAAAACTTGGAAATACTGCTATATCAATATGCCAGCAGAGCAGATAAGCTATCTAAATATTGCTTACACTCACATTGACTTTCCCTTAAAGGCAGTGTTCACGATGATTTTCATTCCCGAGTTTTGCACTCAAAACACGTTGGCCACCAAGTGTTACCAAAATTACGAAGGAATGACTTGAGACCCACTAAAACGTCTTACTTCAGTGGAATTATACTCTGGCCTGGACTTGTTGTCCGATTGGATGAACATGCTCACGGCGGTTGTCACCGGTGAAAAATGGGGTCAAACAAAAATGCAAGAATATTCTAGGCAAAGCAGTATTACCTAGAATTCGAAGGAAAAAAACAGAGCAACAGAGAGGTGCAAATTGAAAAAGATGGGTCCACAAATGATTTCATTTTAACAACGAACAGTTCCAGAGACAGTAAACAGGTGGGGTGAGAGTAAAGAATTTGATGCCCTTCTGGGACGTTTTTCTCGATTTCTTCCTCATTTCAGTTCTACCCGGTGGCCAAACAATCGGTTAAGTGATTAATCTCGAAATCGAAGATTATCGTGAACACTGCCTTTAATCATTCAAAACAGTTTGTTTGAGGAGCATACTGTGCCAGAAAACTCGCAAAGGGATTATGTTTCTCCAGATCTTTAGATTTCCATTGCCGCGTCAGTCGAGGAAACAGTACAGAACCTATTTTTCAAACGAATTGTGGTGGAAGATTTTCGTGGAGAAAATCTATTCTATTCCTTCCATTTGATCATAACAGAGTTGAAAATCTGATGAGGACCACTAATACTTCCCCTGACAAATCCACATACAGCCCTGTTCAGTGCTTGTAATAAAATATTCCCATAAAACATTGATAGCCGTCTTGTTTCCTATTAATTTTTCTTGAATGTACTGCAGAATTGTATAAAAGACTTGAAAATCACTGTAAACCCCTGATCCACCATTAGTGTAGCGCTCGAGACATACTTTCGACTGAGGAACACTTGTGTAGTGATTACGTGCTCCAATGCTATAGCGCTACGCATACGCCGGTGCAATTGACGCAGGCGCGCTCGAGCTGTCTCGTCGTCTCGCCCTCTCCGCTCTCGGCTGAATAATGAGTCATGGGGATGAGCTGCCCCGCAACCTACGCCGTGTAAACCCCGTTCTCGAACGGATTATTTATTATGTATTTGTCGTTTTTTGTTTTCGTCATTCCAGTTGGATTTATTTTAAATTTCTCATGTAATATCGCTATCATCTAAAAAATTTTCCAGTGTCTCAGGAACTGAATCCGATAGTGGGCTGTGATAAGGAGGGGCGTTGTAACCGATTGGCAGCTACATTTACAACGGAAAAACTGCCGGGCGAGTTTACGGCGGCGGACGAGTTTCCTCGCGCCCGTCTCTAACCCGGCGCCAATTTCAAACGAGTGTTTCGCGCGCTCTGTCGTCTGACTCTGCCCGAGCCAGCTGATTTCGAGTAACTTCGACTCTGAAACATCGCAAATCGTCCTTTTCGACTATTTTCTACTGTTATTCGGCTACTTCACATATTCTGTAGCTTATTCCAAGTGTTTCTCCTATTGCTTAGCGTTTTTAGGTAGGTGAGTGGATAGGTAGCAGTTGTTCAGCATTATTGGCAATTGCGTTTCTCACAAGTGCAGTCAGACCAAATTTACTGGAAATATATTTCGCCTTTAACTTTCTTTTTCGTTCGGAGACGTTAGCACTCATAATTGTGAGGGATAAGCTACGCAAAATTTGAACTTTCTGCTGACGGATGCGTACGTTTGATCTGTGTTGCTCATTCTACACTCAAGTTAGAGTCAAATTTTGTGTCGCAAAACACTTCTTCTATTTTTCGGTTTAAACAGACCAGAAACACCTGACTTTCTTTTGTAAACAAGAATTCGCTTCTGAAGAGTCAATATCATAGCTATTCATGTACGAACTGCATTATAACCTCCCCTCTCCTCCGAAAACTCTAGGTGAACGTTCGGGTCCATACCTACAACTCTTGGCTGTATTCACTATAAATGTGATTTAGTGAGACACCCACGATTTGTTGAATACAGACCACATCTTCCCATTCCGTGAATTTCCTACACAATTCTGAAGTCGATCCCTGCAGTGCTTCCTTTCTCAGCACTTATTGTTATTAGAGTCAGCACCCTGTCAGGAATTTCCACTTGAGGTACGTCTTTTTAAAAAGTTTATCGGAAGTTACCTACTCAATTGCAAGCTAGATAATTTAGAACAGTAGTTGAAAAACAGTATGTAAGAAAACTATTGCAACATGACCAGGGTCCAATGGGCCGCTGTTTCTGACTTCAGCAAGACAGCGACCCCTCTCCATTATGATAAATCTTTCCGCAAAATTTCACGGCCCTTCTTAATGTTCATTCACGGGTAAAAATTTACACCATGACCTCCACAAGACTCATTTCTGGAGAGGTATCTCACGGACTTCCTTGCCTAACCAAACCATATCCGCTTGCCCATGATCAGGATCCCACCAGGTTGTTCAATAGCGTCGTCTCTCAGCGAGTTTCACATTCAATCGGGTTCCCTGATAGAGGAGAGATCAAAGAGACAGGAAATTTTTCCGAATTTTTGCCGTGCATAGCAATCCACCACTGCATGTTCAGAAAATCAGAGAAAGTTGTTGCCTCTTTGTGCTGTCCATTAGCAAACCTGATTAGAAAAGAGTAAATCTCTTACCAACCACTTCGACTTTTTTTCTGTAGGTTAACACGTTCTGAAGAATAAGACTACAACCGAACTAAGCTCCGGTTCGTCAACGATAAGCATGTAAGCTACACGAGTTCCTGCAGAACTTTCTAATTCTTTTCATATATTTCAGAAGTATCATAGTCGAGACGAAGACTGCAAGCAGGAGTCGTCCTCACCTTCTTCTGACGTGGACTGATGACTTGCTCTTGTGACCCGTCTTGGGGCACTGCGATCTTGCCGTATTACACATTTATTTACATTCATGTCTTCATTAACAATACATAGTAAACTTTGTAATCATTTGTGATTGTCCGACAGCAGCTTCCTTGATCAGCGCCACGCTAGTTTATTTTAAAGATGCTGCGGTAGAGTCGTCTGAAAACATCACGCAGTTAGTGCATTAACATTTTTTAAACAGAAGTGGTTCGTTTATCGCGATACAACTTTTCAAATTGCGTGTGATGTTCGATCATATAGGCGCAATGTCCACGATAGAAGTCAGGATTGCCTACAGTGATTCCCCCAACGCTTTTTTTCCAGATGGGGGTCAGGGTCAGGGTCAAGGGGTCGCGAAATTTCGCAAAGGGGTGGGTCGGCAAAATTTTGGCCTGCAAACGAAGGTGGGGTTCGCAAAAATTTAGATCCAAAACTCAATTTGGTGAAGATATCCCAAAGATTCTCCCTATTTAGGTCACCAAAGGAAAGGATCGTAGCATTGCTCAGGTTTTAGACGCTTGAGCCCGACTACTGAAGGAATTTTCGGAGTCTGAAAACATCAGTGATATACAAATATAAAATATGAACCGCCCAGAAATCGCGCCTCGGGAATGTCAGACTTTCGAAAAACATTCGATGGCGGAGCGTCGCTTCGATTTCGAAAAATTACGCTACGCCCGGCTTGAACCTGCCTAGGGTGAACACACCCTAGACCCCGCAGAAGGTCTGAAAAGAGGCAGCAACTTCGCTGCTGATCTTCTTCTTCTTCTTTGCAGCCACTGAGAGGGGTTTCGTCACAAGTTGAGAAACTGGGCGACCAGCACTGGATTCGTCCACAAGTCTATTGTAGTGAGCGTTGTTGGCTTCTTCGGACAGTCAAATAGGTGTTTAGTGTCGTGGCCTTGGTTTCCACAGTCCGGGCACACGTCAGGCTGACTAATGTCGATCCTGTGCAGGTAAGACATAAGCAATGGAGAATGTCCGCAGCGCAACGAAGCGAGGATACACCTGGCGCGCCTACCGAGCTCGGACTCGGTATCACATACCCTGGGCGGCACATCACCGAGAATAGGGTTGACGGCCGCTTTGGCGAGATGATCCTTCACAAACCGGGTGTGCTCCGCGCGTAAGAGACGAAGCCGTTCTTGATTTCGAGTCGGTCCATCTCTGTACATTCACTTTGTTCGGAGCATCGGCAAACGGCACTCTGATCGATCTCTCTCTCACGGGATTTAATAGTCTTCTCGACGGATGATTAGGTTGTTTAAGGACATTAATAAACATCTGCTGAGCCTGGAGCTGACAATGCTCTTTCACTGGCAAGATACGGGCCTCGGCGTGAAGGTGCTCAATCGGTGAGCTTTTTGCACATCCAGTGGCTATTCGTAGTGCAGCATTCTGAATTCGCTGCATCTTAGTCCAGGAACTGTCCGACACGATGTGCTGCCAGACAGGTGCAGCATACTCCAATGCAGGCTGCAGAATAGCTCGATATGTCGTCAAGATTGTCTCTCTGCTGCCACCCCAGGACGTTCCTCCTAGAGCTCTCAACACATTAAGCTTTGCCTTGATAATTGCCTGCTTCTGTTCAGCATTTTTGTGAAACTTCAGCGATGGGTCCAAAACGAGGCCCAGCAGTTTAGGAAATTGCGCTGTAGGCAAGAGGTCACCATCCCACCTGACAACAGGTTGGGCGCTGTGTTCCTTTGGGTCAGATGTGAATACCGAAACAGAAGACTTCGCCGCGGAAACTGTGAGCATCATACTATCGAGAAAGTTTTTAAGCTCGACGAGATAGTCGCTGATCTTGTTTGCGGCTACCTGTATGTCACGATTACGGCACATGATGGTGATATCGTCGGCATACGCAACAATTTTTTCTAGAAGGGGGACTTAGGCAGACTCGATGTGTGAGAAATGAAAGACATGCGTTGCCAGTTTCTAAATAGTGGGCTCAGGAGGAACTGAACTTCACAATCCTCAATCGCCACTCCACCCCTAGTTCTAGATCAATGTCCAGCAACGAGAGGAAAGGAAGGAGTGTGCACTCCCTACTAAAGCTTACGGCTGGGAGTCGCACTTTGCGCGGTGGGTGGTGGCCCGCGAAGTATCTGACTAGGAAAGTAATATTGGACGACCCCCAGCCTTTAGAAGTATGCTCTTGATAGCTGTAATTCTGGAAGAGTTCCCAGAAAGCTTATATTATTAAAACTGTTATTGTTTGAGAAACATGGACAGAGTGCGCGATCTCATAAAAATTTTTGCAGAGAGAAGGACTTACGTTTGTCTGCTTGTAGTGCTGGTAACGTTGTACTGCAGCCGAGAAGGAATCGAATCCAGAATTATGTAGGAAATCCGCGGATTGGGAAGGGTCTCGAACGCGGTTGCGCGGAGAAGCATGGCAGGACATAGGAAGATGTGGTCTGTATTCAACAAATCGTGGGTGTCTCACTAAATCACATTTATAGTGAGTACAGCCAAGAGTTGTAGGTATGGACCCGAACGTTCACCTAGAGTTTTCGGAGGAGAGGGGAGGTTATAATGCAGTTCGTACATGAATAGCTATGATATTGACTTCAGAAGCGAATTCTTGTTTACAAAAGAAAAAAGTCAGGTGTTTCTGGTCTGTTCAAACCGAAAAATAGAAGAACAAGTGTTTTGCGACACAAAATTTGACTCTAACTTGAGTGTAGAATGAGCAACACAGATCAAACGTACGCATCCGTCAGCAGAAAGTTCAAATTTTGCGTAGCTTATCCCTCACAATTATGAGTGCTAACGTCTCGAAACGAAAAAGAAAGTTAAAGGCGAAATATATTTCCAGTAAATTTGGTCTGACTGCACTTGTGAGAAACGCAATTGCCAATAATGCTGAACAACTGCTACCTATCCACTCACCTACCTAAAAACGCTAAGCAATAGGAGAAACACTTGGAATAAGCTACAGAATATGTGAAGTAGCCGAATAACAGTAGAAAATAGTCGAAAAGGACGATTTGCGATGTTTCAGAGTCGAAGTTACTCGAAATCAGCTGGCTCGGGCAGAGTCAGACGACAGAGCGCGCGAAACACTCGTTTGAAATTGGCGCCGGGTTAGAGACGGGCGCGAGGAAACTCGTCCGCCGCCGTAAACTCGCCCGGCAGTTTTTCCGTTGTAAATGTAGCTGCCAATTTGTAACCGATCTTGAGGGAGCTGCGACCCCCCCCCCCCAAGTGCGAAAACGATTTTTATCCGGAGACGGAAAACGGGATAGAATGGAAGGGTAAAACGTGTAGATCGTGTCTAAAAATCACCCATCCCATGCGGGCGGTCGCGTCGCGTCGTGGTATTGCAGCGCGCTTTCTCGCCGCTGCAGTGCTTTCTCTTGCCTTTTCTCAATCAAGAGTTCGAATTCCACGAATCTTGTTCCTTTATATAAGAAACTGTAAACGACTGGATAAATTAGTAAACTTGAGGAATGAGAGTCGTGACAATACCGAGAATCTGTCTTCCGGCCAGCGATACCTCTTCTTCTTCTTCTTCTTCTTTGCAGCCACATTGAGGGTTTTGTCATAGGTTGAGGAACTGGGCGACCAGTAACGGATTCGTCCATAAGTCCATTACGGTCAGCGTGCTAGGTCTCTCCGGACAGTTGAATAAATGTGCGGTATCGTGGCCGATGGTACCGCAGTCCGGGCACACATCAGATTTACTGCTGTCAATCCTACTGACATAAGACATTAGCATTGTAGAGTGACCACAGCGTAATGATGCGAGCGTGCACCTGGCCCTTCTTCCGAGTTGAGCCTCGGATGTGCAGACTTGGGGCGGCACTACCCCCAATATGGGATTAATGACCGCCTTTTCCAGATGACACCGTACAAATTGAGTATGCTCCTCGCGCAATAGACGGAGTCGTTCTTGCTGTGAGTCGTGCCATCTCTGCAGATTGACTTTGCTGGGAGCATCGGCGAATGGCTTTCTGATCTTTCTCTGACGGGGTTTAGCACTCTCCAAGAGGGGTGATTTGGTTGTTTGACAATGTTGATGAAAAATTGTTGGGCCTGGAGCTCACAGTGCTCCGTTACTGGTAATAAGCGGGTCTCAGCATGCAAGTGATCGACCGGGGAACTTCTTGCACACCCGGTGGCGATTCGAAGAGCCGCATTCTGTATGCGTTGCATCTTAGTCCAAGAGGATTCCGAAACTAGATGCTGCCAAACTGGGGCGCCGTATTCCAGTGCAGGCTGGAGAATAGCCTTATAGGTTGTAATAATGGTTTCTTTGCTGCTACCCCATGTTGTACCGCCCAGGGCTCTAAGCACGTTAAGCTTCGCTCTAACGATAGCCTGCTTCTGTTCCGTGTTCTTATGGAATTTGAGCGATGGATCGAGTACGAGTCCGAGAAGTTTTGGGAAGCGGGCGGCAGGCAAACGATCTCCATTCCATACGACATACGGATGTGCGCTGTGTTCAGATGGGTCCGTTGTGAGTACGGATACCGATGACTTTGACGCAGAAATCTTCAGCATTTTGCGGTCGAAGAAGCTTTTCAGTGCGGTCAAGTACCCGTTAATCTTAGCGGCGGCCACATTTATGTCCCGATCACGACACAAGACAGTCATATCATCAGCGTAAGCGACCACCTTGATATCTTGGGGTGGGGCGGGCATATCTTCGAGGTACAGACTGAAGAGAGCAGGCGACATTACACCGCCCTGTGGGACTCCAGCTGCAATCGGAATGCTGTTTGAGACATGATTCTGGAACATCACTCTAGCCCGTCTTCCCTTAGTGAATGCAGCTATCCAGCGCTTTTTGCCATGGCGGGATTGATGACTCCAGTAAGTTGTTTGATAAGATACCAAGATTCACTGTGTCGAAAGCCTTAGTGAGATCCAAGGCAACTGCTACAGTTCTTTCCGGCTTATACGCGTTGAAACCATCAATTGCATAGCTCGTAATTTCTAACAAAGCTGTCGTGGTGGAATGCATTTTCTGAATCCATGCTGAAACACCTGCCTCTCGTTGTGCTCGGCCAGGTCTTTGACGATCAGCTTTTCAGCTACTTTAGCGAAAGAAGACAACAAGCTAATGGGCCGATATCCCTTGACTGAAGCTTGGGGCTTGCCAGGCTTGGGCAGCGGAACGACGTTTGCCATCTTCCAATTCTGCGGGATAGTACACGACATGAACGAGGAGTTTATCACATCAGTGAGGAGCGGTAGTAAGTCAGTGGGTATATTCTTCAAGACAGCAGGACATATCCCATCAGGACCAATAGCTCTAGAGTTCCGCATTTCCTTTATAATCTTCTCAATTTGCGTCGTAGTAAACGCTTCGGCCGTGCTCATAAGCGGGAGGCGGCACAGCTCTCTTACAGTCACTCTATTCTGCGGGCCTCGGTTAGCACTGGGGACGAAAAACTTTTCCCGAGCGCATAAGCGGCTTCCTTTCCTGATTTGAATACGCCGTTGTCGAATTCGATAGTGGAGACGGTGGCGGGTGAGCTTTTACCCGAAAGCTTCCGTAAAACCTTCCAAGTAGCTGCACTGTCCGTCTTAAAGTCCATCTGTCCGGTGAACTTCTCCCACTCTTCTTTCTTGTGTCTGTCCAAATCCTTTTTGATCTCACTGTCCAGCTCAGCAACCACGGGGTCCAGATGATTAACCGCTCTCCTCGCATCTCTCGTTCTAATTTTGTCGAGGATTTCCCTGTTGACATTTGGATAGAACGTCTTGACGCGACCGATAGGGATAGCCGCATTCATGGCCTTGCGGATTGCGTCAGATAGATGGCACTCCTTCTGTTGCACGTCGCCATTCCACGGGTAATCTGCCGATAGGCGAAGCGCAACTTCACTGAACAGGCGCCAGTCTGCTCGGCCTAAATTAAGATAAGAACGTTGGCGAACACCAGAAAAGGGAGCGAGAGAATTGGATAGATCGATGTGGACAAAGACAGGAACGTGGTCGCTTGGCAGAGTAGTCGAGGTAGACCATGAGCAGCAGCTAGAAAGGTTGGACGAGACAAGAGATATGTCTGGGCTAGAAGATCGGCCGCTGGCAGGGAGACGAAGTGGGCTGATCATCGTTTAGAATGACCAGGTCGCACTCATCTGCCCATTCTTCTCGACGTCATTTCCTCTAACATCAGGACCGAGAGACGAGCAAAAGGTGTGAGCGTTGAAATCACCCGCGAAAACGACCGAGGATGAGAGGGAGCAGTCGCTCAGCTGCTTGAGAAGTGGGATAGGATTGTAAGATGAAGGGCATGAAGTTGTAGGTGGAATGTATATGTTGAAAAGAGAAAGGGGTGTTTTTAGGGGAGATGGGATTGGGAGGTACTCGAGAGTACCGTCCGTGGGGTGCTGGGAATGAGGTGTGAGGGAAGTGAAGATAGAACGAAAGTAGAGACTCCACCGCCGAGAGATGACCTTGGAGCATGGTAAGAAGTATAGCCTGGGATATTGGGATGAGGATAGGTAGGGGATGGAGAGAGCTTGGTTTCTTGAACCATGATCACGTCTGGATGGTAAGTACGTGCAAAGAGAGAGAGTTCAGAAAGCTTGGCACGAAGGCCGTTTAGATTGATATGCACAATGGAAAGGGGGCGATTTGAGATAGAGGAATCTGAGATGGAAGGTGAGGAGCATAACACACAACGAAAAGATGAGTTATGATGCCTCACAGAACTGAGACCCGAACAGGAGAGATGCACCCACCTTTGGCATCCGAAGCACTGGACGCTGGTATGTCTCCAGTTTACATCCTCTCCGCACGTGGCGCATTGGTACTTCTGAGCGGGTCCAGGATTCCTCTCCACGCCGGCCCTTTGCAGGAGAATCCGAAGGAGAGTTGCGGCCGGCCAGCACCTCTCCCATGACAAAAACCCTCTTTGTGGAGGGGATGACGTCGGTTTGCACGGAGGCGATCTTCTTTCCTCCACACTGCCACGGCACGAACGTACGACATCTCGGCAGCATACCTCTCACCTCGTCATGAGAATTCCATCGGCGAATAGTCAGCTTACCTAGAGTATCACGCTATACCATAGCTTAGTGTGATCGTCTTTACACTCTTCGGTTGAGTGCGTTAAAAAAACGGAATACGATGCTTCTGCTAGGTATTATAGACCTCCTCAATTGTGATGTAACTATACTAACGAGCTCGCTGAATCACAATAATCACGCAAAAAATTCAGCTTTCTTCCAGTACGAGCTCAATTTTTCAAAACCATGCGTCTGCTGAATGAATTTTGAGAATGCGGAGCCGGTTCAGACAACACATGAGGTGGTCCTAGCAATATTTTTGCACCCATCTCGAGGTTACGCCCATGCAGTTTTTCATTTCCTTCCTTTTTCCGGTAAACGTAAATATGAGGAATTCCGAAGGAATCACTTCATATTTACGGTTACCGATCGATAAAGTGAAATTTGTCCTTATATGCGTGTACAGTTCCCGAAATCTTCTTCAATGAAATTTGAGTAAAAGCCTAACCGAAAGGCTATAGTATAGTGCTCAGCTGATTTCATAAGACTACTGCTATAAAATCTCATACTGTAGACGTGATGATATACTTGAACACAGGGTCCAGCAGACCGTTTTTTATTCGTCCAAACAGCTATGTTCCTACCTTGGTAATATACATTGGATCCGAATCAAAAAATTTCAGATATCCGGAATTCGGAAAACTCAAAAATCAAAGGTCTTGGATATCCGACTCGAACGGATAGATTAAAAATAACAGCATCAGATAATACGAGTCATTCGGAGAGTGAGAGGCCAAACGGATAGTCGGATTTCGGATTAATCCGAAAATCACGTTTTTTTCCGTGACTCGAAATTGGGTCACCCGGATTTTGACGTTTTTTCGGTGAATCGGATTTTGAATCATCATGGGAAATCTGGTTCATTCGGATGGATATCCGAAAATGAGTGAGTCGGATCCAATGTATACTTGGTAACCAGAATTCTCAAGAAAAATCCAGAAAAAACCTCAAGAGATTTGAACTTGATCTCTGCATTTAAGAGGATACCACCTCAAACGGAGTAGTCAAAGATGTAAACATTGTAACCAACTGGAACGAACAATAGTCAAAAGAGAAGAGCAGGATTTCGAGTAATCCAAGCGCTACGGAGGGATACTCGGCTGCCCCCCAGGAGCCAGTTTTACTCGTACCAAGTTTTTGAAGGCACCAAATTCGACAGGAATATTATCATTTCTACTGAGATCCTCGAATGATGGAATAACCCTATTCGTGAAAAAGCAGCGTCGACATTCAAGGTTAGACACGGTGCGATGGAATTTTATCGCCCCCCCCCCCCCGAGTGACAGAGTCTCTCGTTCTTACGAAATCCCCAGGCCTTAGACCAAAGTTTACGTTGAAAAGGATTTGATGGAAGAGAAATAGGTCATTTTTTCTTCCTTCTGAGAATCAGAGGCTCGAGACTAAAGAGTTCGTTTCTGTCAGCAGCGGAAGGCATTTGCCCATAGATAAAGCCATACTGTCTGATCAGAACTCTTCTAGTAAATTTGTTCTGTATCTTTTCCAATCTGTTTATATTCTTGAGTTTGGTGAGGTTGAAAACCGGGGTACCGTACTCGAGTAGAGGCCTTACATACGTGGTATAAGCATTGATAAGCACAGATGGATTGCAAGTTGACAAACCTCTAAAAATATTATTCATAGCAAAAGTTGCTTTCTTCGCGATAGATTCACAGTGCTTATCAAAACTCAGACTTGTAGTAATAATGAACCCTAGATCAGTTATTTCATCAACTTCCTGGATCTGACAACCATCGACAATATATTTACTGTTAGCATTGCTATGACCCAAGTGGAGAACCTTCGTCTTTTCCTTTGCCAATGGGAGATTCCTATCACGAGACCAGAAAGTACTAACAATGTCAATAGACTGCTGCAGTAAGATACAATTCTCTGGTTGGGAGACGTCCAGGTAGATCTTGATATCGTCCGCAAATGCACTGAAACCGGTGCCACAGGAACCGATAAGACCGGCGATTTCGTGAGTGTATATGTTGAAAAGGATGGGAGACAATACCCCCCCCCTTGGGGCACACCGCTCAGGACTGGTCTTGGAATCGACCGAGAAGAGTCTATACAGACCGAGAACGTCCTATCAGTTAGGAATGAACGTATCCATGTAACTATTCGAGGATGAATCCCAACCATCAAAAGTTTTTGCAACAACTTGTCATGGGGAACCTTATCAAAAGCTTTGGCAAAATCAAAATAGATAACGTCTACACTCTTTCCATCGTCAAGAAGAGCTGTCCATTTATTAAGCGCTTCAATAGATGACGTCACAGTAGATTTACCTTTCTGGAAACCATGCTGGAAGGGAGAGATAACCTGATTTGATTCCAAATGAGTTACGATTCGTTTTTTGAGAATTTTTTCGAACAGCCGTGAGAAGATATTGTGCTTATCTGGGTCAAATTCCGGTCCGCAATTGCGTCTCAACACGCTTCGCGACCGCGCGCTCCCGAGTCAGAAGAGCTTCCAGCGCCGCAGCTGCCGATCTGCTGACTCTAAGTGGGTTTTGGAAACTGAAAACTAAGAAAAATTGGAGAAAGTTGTATAAAAAAGCTACATCGAGTCGGCTTTGGCGCCGGAAACCCGACTGACCCAAGCGCGTGCGGCTGCAAAGCGTGTCGAGACGCAATTGCGGACCAGAATTTGGCCCAGATAAGCGCAGTAGATGTTATACTGATTGGCCTGAAATTAGCAGGGTCAGTGAAAGGGGGTTTTTTGGAATAGGGGTAACAAACGATTGCCTCCATTTGAGGGGGACCTCTCCAGACATGAAGCTCAGATTGAAAATGTACTCCAAAGGACCTGCAATATCAAGAACGACCTGCTTGATGAAGCTAAGTGGTATGGCGTCGGGAGTCACAGAATTGGATGAAGGCCAGGCTAGAAGTTCCTTGATAATCTCGTCCTTGTGAAACCAACAGGAATCGGCCATAACGGCGAAACAATTGGAGACAGGTCGAGTATTCACCGGAGATGAGTCAGAAAACGACTCTTGAAAAACGTCCGCCAACAACTCAGCTTTATTCCCAGCATTCCTCACCAATGTGCCACTAGGGCTTTTAAGGACCCCAACACCTGGTTTTTCTCGGAGTTTAGAGTTGATGAATCTAAATAAGGAATGTTTATCATTTGACTCGACAGCTTTCTTCTCAATATGGTTATTATACTTCTTCAATTTCCGAGTAAAACGTTCACTGATACTTTTGAACCGCTCCCAGACGTCAGCACAGTCGTGAATTTTAGCCAAACGCCAAGCCTCAGATCTCAACCGCTCAAGGGCGGATAAGTGCGTTGGAAGCTTCAGTTTACCACGGCAGGAAGGTTCAAGAGGAACGAAAGTATCAATGCAGTGATGGATAATAGAAAGGAAAAGCTCGTACTTTTCATCCAAAGTAGGAACAGTGCTCAGGGAACCAAACCAGTCAACATTTAGTAGATGGTTGCGAATAGCATCAATATTTGCTTTGCTGAAATTCCTTCTATACACCACGGGAGCATCCCGCCTTGGAAGATTTAATGCAAAATGAATGGTAGAGTGGTCACTGGAGCCCAACGGTGGAGATATGCTTAGAGAATTTACCATACAATTATCATTACACAAAACTAGGTCAAGAACTTGACCACCACGGGTCGACGCCCTGACATATTGCTCAAGGCTATGACTCGAGCACACAGTTAAAAAGCTTCTCGAGATGGAACTCACATTGGCAAACTCAGATGGTTCATTCCAATTGACATCCGGGAGGTTAAAATCGCCTGTGATGATTGAAGGCCAGCTACAAGAAATAAGGTCGCCGATGGTATTATACAGTTGCTCAGACAAGTTCGAAGTACTAGATGGTGTCCTGTGCACAACTACAAAACGTATAGGTTTTAAATCAATTTCCAAGTCAGTGCAAAGGATTTCATAAGCATCAGGGACGGACTCCTGAAAGACAAGAACTGGACAAAAGAGCTTTCTAGCCATGAAAAGAACTCCCCATCTTTTTTGCGAGGACGGTCAGACCTCAAAACCTCGTAATGCGAGCACCAGTCACCCAGTAGTGAGGCCGACTCGACCCCACCCCATAACCATGTTTCACTTAGAGAGAGAATATCCGTGTCGAACTTTTGGAGCACGAATTTCACCGCATCTACGTTTTTGTCCAAAGAACGAATATTGGTGACGATACATGTAAGACGGCACGAGTTTATCCGGGGATGGTTCAGCAGTTTCCCGAGCTCGTAGCGGCTGGGTCACCTAGGGATAGAATAGAGGGGGTAGCCACCGGGTCACTCGTTGACAAGATGGAAGAGAAAGGGCCGCGGGCGCCGACATTGCGGCGTTCAGCCTTACGCTTTTCCAATTCCTCTTTCGTCAGCGAGTGCCTAATGTACAACCCTTCAGTGTGAAACGACTTTAACCAATGAGCTCTATTAATTTTGGTTGAACTTTTTTTACGTCCTTCAAACATTAAGTTTTTTTCGGGTTTTAGGATCACCAACCATTGTCTTTCGGGACTGCAACCGCTTGAAAATTTTAACGTTGCCTCCATTTCCAGAGAAAACCTTCGTTGCAGTTTCTATTAGTTTCTCGAAAACCGAATGTTTACATACCAAATCTATGCGACAATCCCGTTTCTTCTGTGCTGTTTCAGCGGTGTTCGTGAGCACACTCGCCTATACAAAATATGCGCTACACTGTGAGTAGTTGAGGCAATATCGAATCGTACATGCGGCGAATACTTTGCCGTGAAGAGAAAGCGCGCTGCAATGCGACGCCGCGACGCGACCGCCCGCATGGGATGGGTGATTTTTAGACACCATCAAACGTGTAAGCAAAATAGCTCGGAAGACGGAAAATGCGTATGGAGAAGAATTGGAGAAAAAACTCTCGCCCATCGTCACCAGCTCGTTTTTTCCGCACCTCCCCGTATTTTCCCAAGATGGCTGAAAACGGATATGCAAAAGTGGTCGGTATATATTTGATTTGATTTTGTTACACGGTAGCACCGTAGCACCGTGTCAAAGACAACAACAAAAAAAAGAAATACCCAACGGCAATTAAGAGACTAAAGGCACCAAAATTAGTCGAGCAGCAATAATAAAACAAATGGGTCAACTGACTATTAGGCATACACCGGCATCATGAAGAAATGAGATCTTACAAACATAACTCCTGGGACAACAGACAACACTCAAGTGTCTTTTTGAATTCACTGAGTTTCCCCACTACCAAACCTGACCGAAGTAGTTTATTGAATTCAGACCCCGCCCTATTGACAAAGAAGTGCTGTCGTACATTCCGCCTGGCCCCAACGAGGCCCAATTTCACCGGTGCTCCCCTAGTGGTTGATGGTCTAAGGTTGAACAGCCGGCTAGCCTTGATACCAGCACTCCCATGAATGATCTTATACATCATTATCATGTCAAACCTTCTTCTCCTGTACTCTAGAGTGGTTAGGCCCAATTTAGCGTTCCTGGTGACATGACACACGTTACGATTAGTCTGAAACCACGATGTCCTGAAGAAAACTCTACGTGTAAAGGTATTTTGGACTTTCTCCAGCGCATCGATAGATCCTTTTTTGTATGGATTGAAGACTACCGTACCATACTCCATAAACGGACGTACGTACGTTTTATACACCTCGGTCAGCACGTTTGCATTAGTAGTTGATAGTGCTCGAAATGCGCTGTGCATCATCCTGTTGGCCATGGACGCGACCTGGAGGCAGTGATCATCGAAACTAAGATCTTCCTTGATAAGAAAACCAAGGTCCTTAATCTCGCTGACCTCGCTCAACTGCAAACCGTCGATAGTATAGGAGCCACTAACTCGCCTCTTACCAAGCTTCATTACTTTAGTCTTTTCGCTGGAAAGCGGCAATTTCCATTCGTTCGACCATTTGGCTACATCATCAAGAGCTTTTTGCAAACACTCCAAATCTTCCATTGTCAAAATAGGTTTATCTTCTTCTTCTTCTTTGCAGCCGCAGAAGGGTTTTTGTCATAGGTTCAAGAAACGGGCGACCGAAGTTGGATTCAACCACAAATCTATTGTCGTCAGTGAGGTGGGCCTCTTTGGACAATCGAACAGATGAGCTGTAGTGTGGCCAGGGTTACCACAATCCGGACACTCGTCAGGCTTACTGCTGTCGATCCTCTGCGAGTATGACATCAGCATAGGTGAACGCCCGCAGCGCAACGAGGCGAGGGAACATCTACTGTGCTTATCTGGGTCAAATTCCGGTCCGCAATTGCGTCTCGACACGCTTTGCGGCCGCACGCTCCCGAGTCAGAAGAGCTTCTAGCGCCGCAGCCGCCGATCTGCTGACTCTAGATGGGTTTTGGAAACTGGAAACTAAGAAAAATTAGAGAAAATTGAATAAAAAAGCCACATCGAGTCGGCTTTGGCGCTGGAAACCCGACTGACTCGAGCGCGTGCGGCCGCAAAGCGTGTCGAGACGCAAGTGCGGACCGGGATTCGGCCCAGATAAGCACAGTAGCTCGCCTACCGAGTTCCATCTCGGAGTTGCTGACTTCAGGTGGTGGGATCCCCAATGTGGGGTTGACGGCCACCCTACTCAAGTGGTCCCTGACGAAACGGGTGTGCGCCGCACGTAGAAGACGAAGACGATCTAATTGGGAGCCCGTCCATCTTTGTATATTGTCTTTCTCGGGAGCATCCGCAAAAGGCCTTCTGATATTTCTCTCCTCAGGGGATTCATAATCCTTCTTAATGGGTGATCAGGCTGCTTGACGATATTAATGATCAGTTGCTGCGCTTGGAGTTGACAGTGCTCCTTAACAGGCAGAATATGGGCTTCAGCATGAAGATGCTCCACTGGAGTGCTCTTTGCACACCCAGTGGCAATCCGAAGAGCAGCATTTTGAACTCGCTGCATCTTTGTCCACGATGAATCCGATACTATGTGTTGCCATACCGGTGCTGCATACTTCAACGCCGGTTGCAAGATTCTGCCGCTTGGCACGTGGTCAGGATCGTCTCCTTACTGCTTCCCCACGACGTACCTCCCAGAGCTCGTAAAACGTTGAGCTTAGCTCTCACTGTAGCCTGTTTCTGCTCAGTGTCTTTATGGAGCCTCAGCGAAGGATCCAATACTAGACCAAGCAGCTTCGGGAAACGTGCGGCAGGCAGACGAGCGTCTTCCCAGTTCACAACGGGGTGAGCACAGTGTTCCTTAGGGTCAGTGGAGAAAACAGACACAGATGATTTAGCGGCAGAGACAGTGAGCATCATATCATCGAGAAAGCTTCAAGACGACGAGGTAGCTATTGATCTTGCGTGCAGCTACATTAATGTCTCTGTCCCGGCACAAGATGGTGATGTCATCCGCGTACGCAACGACTTTAATGTCACTTGGGGGGACGGGCAAATCTTCGAGGTAAAGACTGAACAGAGCAGGCGATATGACTCCTCCTTGAGGGACACCGGCAGCGATCGGGACGCTATTAGAGACATGTCCCTGGAACAGCACTTTTGCTCGGCGCCCTTTGATGAGTGCGGTTATCCATCGTTTCTGCCAAGGCGGGATGGAGGACCTCAAAAGCTTCTCAGACAGTATGCCCAAGTTGACAGAATCAAAAGCTTTCGTGAGGTCCAGGGCTACACCAACAGTGCGTTGAGGTTTATAGGCGTTGAAGCCATCCAAGACATAGCTCACAATCTCCAGCAGCGCCGTGGTGGTAGAATGTAATTTGCGGAATCCATGTTGGTGCTGCTGTTTGTTATTATGCTCGGCCAGCTCCTTGACGACCAGTTTCTCAGCGACCTTGACAATTGGTGATAAAAGACTTATTGGCCTGTATCCCTTCGCTGTGGATGGCGATTTACCAGGCTTCGGCAACGGAATGACGCTTGCCATTTTCCAGTCTTGGGGTAGGATGCACGTGCGAAATGAAGTGTTAACGACGTCAGCCAGGATTGGCATAATCTCACTCGGCAGTTTCTTCAGTACCGCTGGACTAATGCCATCCGGTCCTATAGCCTTCGAGGTGTGCATCTCTTTTACCACCTTTTCAATCTGCGCAGGCGTCACTGCTTCTGCTTCGTTCATGAGTGGCAACTTACAGAGCTCTCTAACAGTCACTCGATTCTGTTTCCCTCTCTTAGCCTGAGTTATGAAAAAATTCTTTCCGAGAGCAGTTGCAGCCTCCTTTCCCGATTTGAAAACTCCATTCTCGAACTCGATCGTGGAATAGTTGGTGGAGGTGCTCTTGCCCGAGATCTTCTTTAGAACTTTCCAAGTTGACGCTCCATCACTCTCGAAATTGATTGATTTATTACACGGTAGAACCGTGTCAAAGACAACAACAGAATAATAAAAGCACTAAAATAAAATCAGTCGAACAACAATAAACAAATGGATCAACTGACTATTAGGCATACATCGGCGCCATCAAGAAAAGAGATCTTACAAACATTACTCCTGGGACAACAGATAACACTCAAGTGTCTTTTTGAATTCACTTAGTTTCCCCACTATCAAACCTGACCGAAGTAGTTTATTGAATTCAGACCCCGCTCTATTGACAAAGAAGTGCTGTCGTACGTTCCGCCTGGTCCCAATGAGGCCCAATTTCACCGGTGCTCCCCTAGTGGTTGATGGTTTAAGGTTGAACAGCCGGCTAGCCTTGATACCAGCACTCCCATGAATGATCTTATACATCAATATCATATCAAACCTTCTTCTCCTGCGCTCTAGAGTGGTTAGGCCCAGTTTGGCGTTTCTGGTGACATGACACACGTTGCGATTCGTCTGAAACCGCGATGTCCGGAAGTAAACTCTACGTGTGAAAGTATTCTGGACTTTCTCAAGCGCGTCGATGGATCCTTTTTTGTATGGGTTAAAAACTACCGTACCATACTCCATTAGTGGACGTACGTACGTTTTATACACCTCGGTCAGCACGTTTGCATTAGTAGTTGATAGTGCTCGAAACGCGCAGTGCATCATCCTATTAGCCGTGGACGCAACCTGGAGGCAGTGATCATCGAAATTAAGATCGTCCTTGATAAGAAAACCAAGGTCCTTAGTCTCGCTGACCTCGCTCAACTGCAAACCGTCGATAGTATAGAAGCCACTAACTCGCCTCTTACCAAGCTTCATCACTTTAGTCTTTTCGCTGGAAAGCGGCTCGAAATTCATCTTCTCCGTGAATTCCTCCCAACACTCCTTCTTGTGCTTGTCCAGATCTCGCTTAATCTCGCTGTCCAGCTCAGCAATGGTCGGATCCAGGTGATCTGCGACTCTCTTTGCATCCCTTGTCCTTATCTTGTAAGCCCTGCATGTAAGATGTAGATGTAAGCATCTGCAAGTGGTCGTCGCCCAATATCTCTACCAGGGTCGCATCATCGTGGATCACTCTAAGGTATTTTCGCTTAAAACGCCTTAGGAATTCTTTGAAATTTTCATTTTTTAGTCCCTTTATATTCCAGGGTCCGCGCATGGCAGTGACTGAAGATAAGTGACCAACTGACCCTGTTCCAGATCCTCGCAGCTTCGGCTTGCGGTTTGATCTAGCGTCGAGTGTGTCGCGACTGGCGCAGATGGCTGACCAATTGATCTCGTCGTCGACATCTGGAAATCTTGCATTTTGAATGTTTTGTCGACAATTTGTTACTGGCATTCTTGACTCACCACTTCCGTAGTTGTCCAGCTCCTGACCAGCTTTTTCCATGTCATCGCGCATTGATTCGACCGCGTCCTTGATCTGTAATGCATCAGTGTTCATTATGCCACACAGTTCTGCTATTATTTCCCCATCGTTTGACTACCTTGCTTATGTAGTTACACAATTCGTCTGCCAAATTTATCCCTCTTTTCTCAAGAATATCACTGAGCACATCACTAAGGATTTCACACAGCTCAGTATTACCTCTTAAACGCTCAAGCTGCTGTACCAAACTAGCGAACTCTTGTTTCGTAGCGTTTTCGATGAATTCTTTCGCTAAGGCAGACACGCGCGTATTTTCTAACGCGTGGTCCAACTGCGCCTTCAGGGCATCTACACTAAGTATGATTTGCCCAATCTCTTTACCTATTCTTTCATGAGGAAATCTCACTCACTTCGGCATCCATAGTCGGTGCCCGTTCGCAGTCCATAGCCTGATCTGCCATATCTGTAATGACCAATATCAGGTGAGTGATTCGTGCGCTCTACCACACAATAACACGAGTTACGGGGTAGGTTCACTCACGTCGTAAGTGCTCTTTCTTCGTAGCACTGGAATTCGGCTATCCTTACTTCGTGATAGCTGGAGAAGAGAGGCTGCCCTTACTTCGTGGCAAACCTTGAGAGATGGAAAGAGGAGGAATTGTTCGAATACGAGTGCTCGTAACGTCTATTCAGATTCGACTGGTTCGGCCCCCATGTAAGCCGAATTGTATACTCGAATCGTGGCTAGACGGTATGAGCACGGATACAATGAACAATTTATTATAACACAAATAGAATATATGCGGATGTATGGAAAATGGGTGATCTGTGGGCAGAGGTAGGCGACGACGGGAACGAGGGCACTGGAACGGGACTGGAGAGCACGGCAGGAAGACTGGAGACACGTAGAAGTAGTTGATTCCCAGTCCATAACTGAGGCGCCTTTTATACGCGTTGCGTTGGCGCGCGACCGTTGGTCAACGCCACCTGATCATCTCTGACCGCCCACTATCTCTGACCGCTCAGTAGCGGCGCCGCTTTGGGTGCTCTCCACCCCACAATCTTCTCCAAGATTTCCCTGGTGACATTGGGAAAGAAGGTCTTAACTCGGCCCTCCGGAATGGCTGCTTTCATGGCCTTGCGAATGGCGTCGGTGAAGTGACGTTCCTTCTGGTGCACGTTTCCATTCCATGGGTAGTCATCCACATGGTGAAGTGCCACCTCTCTGAACAAGCGCCAGTCTGCAAGGCAAAGATTCAGATAAGACCTTTGACGGATACTTGAATAAGGAGCAAGAGAATTAGAGAGATCGGCATGGACAAAGACGGGGATATGATCACTGGACAGAGTTGTAGCTGTCGACCAAGAGCAGGCGCTGGAGAGATTAGATGATACAAGAGAGATGTCTGGACTAGAGGATCGGCCGTTGGCCGGGAGACGAGTGGGCTGATCATCGTTGAGAATGACCAGATCGCACTCCTCCGCCCATTCTTCGACGTCTTCTCCTCTAGCGTCAGTGTCAAGCGACGAGCAGAATGTATGAGCATTGAAATCGCCTGCAAAGACAACAGAGTGTCTTCTTCTTCTTCTTTGCAGCCACATCGAGGGTTTTGTCATAGGTGAAGAAACTGGGCGACCAGTAGTGGATTCGTCCATAGATCCATTATGGTCAGCGTGGTAGGTCTCACCGGACAGCGAAATAAATGTGCTGTATCATGGCCGATAGTACCGCAGTCCGGACAGACATCAGATTTGCTGCTGTCGATTTTGCTGACGTAGGACATGAGCATTGACGAGTGACCGCAGCGCAACGATGCCAGTGTGCATCTAGCCCTTCTTCCGAGTTGAGTCTCGGATTCGCAGACTGGGGGCCGTACTTCTCCTAGTATAGGATTCACCGCCGCCTTCTCAAGATGACACCGTACGAACTTGGTGTGCTCCTCGCGCAAAAGACGGAGTCGTTCTTGCTGTGAGTCGTGCCATCTCTGCAAGTTGACTTTGCATGGAGCATCGGCAAATGGCATTCTTTTGGCTCTCTCTAACGGGGTTAAGCATTCTCCAGGACGGGTGGTTTGGTTGCTTAATAATATTGATTCGTAATTGTTGGGCTTGCAGCTGACAGTGCTCCTTCACAGGCAATAGACGGGCTTCGGCATGCAGATGCTCGACTGGAGTGCTCTTTGCACACCCAGTGGCAATCCGAAGAGCAGCATTTTGAACTCGCTGCATCTTTGTCCACGATGAATCCGATACTATGTGTTGCCATACCGGTGCTGCATACTTCAACGCCGGTTGCAAGATTGCCTTATACGTCATGAGTATCGTTTCCTTGCTGCTACCCCATGAGGTACCGCCTAGGGCCCTGAGAACATTGAGTTTGGCTTTAACAACAGCCTGCTTCTGCTCGGTATTTTTATGAAACTTGAGCGACGGATCGAGCACAAGACCGAGCAGTTTTGGAAATCGAGCAGCAGGCAGACGGTCTCCATCCCACTCTACCTCCGGATGAGCTCTGTGCTCGGATGGGTCCGTTGTGAGGACGGATACTGATGATTTCGATGCGGAGATCTTTAGCATCTTGTCGTCGAAGAACCTCTTCAGCGTCTCCAGGTACTCGTTGATCTTGGTGGCGGCTACCTTTATATCCCGGTCTCGACACATGATTGTTATATCATCGGCGTAGGCGACAGTCTTGATATCCTGTGGTGGTTCAGGCATATCTTCTAGATACAGACTGAAGAGAGCTGGTGATAAAACACCGCCCTGGGGGACTCCAGCTGCCATAGGAATACTGTTGGAGACATGGTTCTGGAACATGACTCTTGCCCGTCGACCTTTGATAAAGGCCGATATCCATCGCTTTTGCCACGGTGGTATCGACGACTCCAAAACGTTTCTTGACAAGATTCCTAGGTTAACCGTATCGAAAGCCTTGGTGAGATCCAACGCGACAGCAACAGTTCTCAATGGCTTCAAAGCGTTGAACCCGTCGATTGCATAGCTAGTAATTTCTAGCAACGCAGTAGTTGTAGAATGCAGCCTTTTGAACCCGTGTTGAAACAATTGTTTCTCGTTATGCTCTGCTAAATTCTCCACAATGAGCTTTTCGGCTACCTTTAGCGAAAGGTGACATCAAGCTAATGGGTCGATAACCCTTTACTGGCGACTGAGGTTTGCGTGGCGTCGGGAACGGGGTGACGTTGGCTGTCTTGCAGTTGTGAGGAATAATGCACGAGCTGAATGAAGTGTTAATCACATCAACGACGAGTGGGAGGATCTCAGTCGGGAGCTTCTTCAGTACAGCAGGACAAATGCCGTCGGGACCGACAGCTTTGGAGTTCCGCATGTCCTTTATGATCTTCTCTCACGTGCGCCACAGTGTACGCATCGGCCGTGCTCATGAGCGGGAGGCGGCACAGCTCTCTAACTGTCACTCTATTCTGCGGACCACGCCGTGTACTTGTGACAAAGAAGCTTTTTCCAAGAGGAGTAGGCGGCTTCCTTTACCCGTCTTGAAAATATTATCAAATTCAATGGTGGATACGGTGGCTGGCGAGCTCTTTCCAGATAGCTTCCGTAGTACCTTCCAAGTAGCTGCACTGTCCGCCTTGAAATCCAACTGTCCCGTGAACTTTTCCCATTCTTCTTTCTTGTGCCTGTCCAGATCTTTTCTGATCTCGTCATCGAGTTGAGCAACGACAGGGTCTAGATGGTCGGCTGCTCTCCTGGCATCTCTAGTCCTAATCTTTTGGAGAATTTCTCTGGTGACGTTTGGATAGAACGTCTTAACGCGGCCAACAGGAATAGCCGCCTTCATGGCCCGGCGGATTACATCAGACAGGTGGTGCTCTTTTTGATGCACATTGCCGTTCCACGGATAGTCAGCCGCTAGGCGGAGCGCAACCTCGCTGAACAGGCACCAGTCTGCTTGGCCTAAATTGAGATAAGAACGTTGTCGAACACCAGAATAAGGAGCAAGAGAATTTGAGAGATCGATGTGCACAAAGACAGGAATATGATCACTAGACAATGTAGTCGAGGTAGACCATGAGCAGGTGTTTGAAAGGTTGGAAGAGACAAGAGTTATGTCTGGGCTAGAAGATCGGCCGTTGGCAGGGAGGCGAGTGGGCTGATCATCGTTTAGTATGACCAGGTCGCACTCCTCCGCCCATTCCTCGACGTCACTTCCTCTAGCATCAGAGCCAAGAGACGAGCAAAATGTATGAGCATTAAAATCGCCCGCAAATATAGACGAAGATGAGAGGGAGCAGTCGTAAAGCTGCCTGAGGAGTAGAATAGGATCATAGGATGGAGGGCATGATGTGGTAGGGGAATATAGATGTTGAAGAGAGAAAGGGGAGTTTTGAGGGGAGATGGACCGGGAGGTACTGAGAGTACCGTCCGTGAGTGTTAGGTATGAGGTGTGAGGGAAGAGTAGATAATACAAAAGTGGAAACTCCTCCGCCAAGATTTGACCTTAGAGCATGGTAAGAAGTATAGCCCGGGATATTGGGATGAGGATTTGTAGGGGATGGAGAGAGCTTGGTTTCTGAACCATGATCACGTCTGGATGAAAGTACGTGCAAAGAGAGATAGCTCAGAAAGCTTGCCACGAAGGCCGTTGAGATTTATATGTACAATGGAAAGGGGGCGATTGGAGATTGAGGAATCAGAGTTGGTAGGTGAGGAGCACAAAACACATCGAAAAGAAGAGTTATGATGCCTCACAGAACAGAGACCCGAACAGGAGAGATGCACCCACCTTTGGCATCCGAAGCACTGGACGCTGGTATGTCTCCTGGTAACATCCTTGCCGCACGCGGCGCATAGGTACTTCTGAGCGGGTCCAGGATTCCTCTCCTCGCCGGCCCTTTGCAGGAGAATCCGAAGGAGAGCTGCGGCCGGCCAGCACCTCTCCCATGACAAAAACCCTCTTCGTGGAGAGGATGACGTCGGTTTGCACGGAGATGATCTTCTTTCCTCCACACTGCCACGGCACGAACGTACGACATCTCGGCAGCACAACAGAGTGTGAAAGTGAGCAGTCGTACAACTGCTTGAGTGAGGGAGTAGGGTCGTAAGATTGGGGACAGGACGTGGTGGGAGGGATATAGATATTAAAAAGAGATATAGGTGTTTTAAGAGGGAGATGGATAGGTAAGTACTCAAGAGTACCGTCCGATGGGGTGTTTGGTATGATATGAGAGGGTATATCAGATAATACAAAAGTGGAAACTCCTCCGCCGTGAGCTGACCTTGGAGCATGATAAGCAGTGTAGCCAGGAATGTTAGGTAAACGAGCGTTAGCGGAAGGAGACAGCTTGGTTTCCTGAACCATAATGATATCAGGATGATGAGTACGTGCGAAAAGAGAGAGTTCAGACAGCTTGGCTCGAAGGCCGTTGAGGTTGATATGTACAATAGAGAGGGGGCGGTTGGTGAATGAGGAATCAGAGTTGCTGGGGGCAGAGCACAGAACACAACGGAAGGAAGAGTTGTGATGCCTCGCAGAACTGAGACCCGAACAGAAGAGATGCACCCACCTTTGGCATCCGAAGCACTGGACGCTTGTTTTCCTCCAAGTGACATCCTTGCCGCACGTGGCGCATGGGTACTTCTGAGCGGGTCCTGGATTTCTCTCGACGCCGGCCATTTGTAGTAGAATCTTTAGGAGAGCTGCGACCAGCCAGCACCTCTCCCATGACAAAAACCCTCTTCGCGGAGGGGTTGACGTCGGTTTGCACGGAGAAGGTCTTCTTTCCTCCACACTGCCACGGCACGAACGTACGACATCTCGGCAGCAAAATAGGTTTATACAACTTAAAGTCATCAGCGAATGCCGAACAGCCGACGTTGTTCAAGGATATAATCGAGGGAAGTTCATACGTATAAATATTGAAGAGAATTGGTGAAAGCGCTCTTTCCTGGGGAACACCACTAAGGACTGCAAAGGGAGAGGAGAACGCCTAACCCTGAAAGTTCTGCCCGTGAGAAAAGCACGAACCCAAGCCACTATACGCGGATGGATACCCACTATTTCTAGCTTGTTTACTAATTTACGATGAGAAACTCTGTCAAATGCCTTGGAAATATCAAGGTAAATAACATCCACACCTATATCTTTGTCCAGCGCACTCGTCCAATCATCAAGTGACTGCAGCATAGCCGAAATTGTCGATTTACCCTTTTGAAAACCATGTTGGTGTTCCGAGATGATATAGATGAGAGATGCGCGAAATATTTACGAAAACTCGAAATCGAAAAATGAAGATCTTCGTTCTGAGACCAATTTGTTAGGTGCAGATAGGTCATTTGGAGTATAGGCCTCGGCATCTCAGACAGTCGGTGGTACTCGGACGCCGACTTCTAGTGTGTCCGGTGAGCGCACCTTGGAGTGAGCGGGATGAGAGACGCTGACCGGTAGCTCTCCTAGCAAGACGGCTATGTCGATTTTCCCGGACGCAGACCAGCAACCGTCAAGCGACCAACACGAGAGTACATGTTGAAGGATTAGTGCAAACCCACGCTGTATACGGAACGCGTGGGGGTTAGGTGGTCTTCTTCTTCTTCTTTGCAGCCACAGAGAGGGGTTCTCTCATAGGTTCAGAAACTCGGCCACTAGCACTGGGCTCGTCCACAGATCCATTGTCGTCAATGTAGTCGGTCTCTTCGGGAAATTGAACAGGTGCGCAGTAGTATGCCCTTGACTACCGCAATCAGGACACTCGTCAAGTTTGCTGTTGTCAATCCTATGCAAATATGACCTAAGCATGGGGGAGTGTCCACAGCGTAACGATGCAAGGGTGCACCTGGCACGCCTGCCAAGTTCCATCTGTCTCGCTGACCTTCGGAGGTGCGACTCCCAGGATGGAGTTTATGGCAACTCTGCTCAAGTGTTCCTTCACGAATCGGGTATGCTCCGCGCGCAAGAGACGGAGGCGTTCTTGTCCTGCTTCGGTCCATCTCTGCACATCTACTTTCGACGGAGCATCAGCGAAAGACTTTCTGATACATCTCTCTCTCTCTCACCGGGTTTAGTACTCTTCACGATGGATGATTCGGCTGCTTCACGATGTTAATGTACATTTGTTGCGCCTAGAGTTGGCAGTGGTCTCTAACTGGCAATATGCGAGCTTCGGCGTGTAGGTGCTCTAATGGAGAGCTTTTAGAACAGCCTGTTGCAATTGGCAGAGCACAATTTTGGACGCGCTGCAGCTTGGACCAAGAGGTGTCCGACACGATGTGCTGCCAGACTGGCGCAGCATACTCCAAGGCGGGTTGCACAATAGCCTTATACTTGGTCAGGATCGTTTCTTTATTGCATCCTCAGGACGTTCCACCGAGAGCACGCAGGACGTCGAGTCTTGTTTTCACTGTGGCTTGCTTCTGCTCAGTGTCCTTATGAAACTTCAACGAAGGATCCAACACGAGTCCAAGTAGCTTGGGGAATCGGGTGGCCTGCAATTGAGTTTCGTCCCATTTCACCATAAGATGGGCACTGTGCTCTGCATTATCAGTGGAAAAGACGGTGACGGACGATTTGGAGGCAGAGACTGTGAGCATTTTGCGATCGAAGAAACATTTCAACTCGATCAAGTAGTCATTGATCTTACTGGTGGCTACCTTAATGTCGCGATCTCGGCACAGAATAGTAATATCTTCCGCGTATGCAACGACCTTGATGTCTTGAGGGGGAACGGGCAGATCTTCTAGATATAAACTGAAAAGTGCAGGCGATAAAACTCCTCCTTGAGGGACACCAGCGGCGATGGGGATGCTATTGGAAACATGTCCCTGGAATAGCACATTTGCCCGACGTCCTTTAGTGAAGGCAGTTATCCACCGCTTCTGTCATGGCTTGATGGTAGGCTTCAACAGACTCTCTGATAGTAGGCTTAGATTGACAGTGTCAAATGCCTTTGTTAAGTCGAGGGCCACACCAACAGTACGTTGGGGTTTGATGGCATTGAAGCCGTCCAGCACATAGCTCACAATTTCCAACAAGGCCGTAGTGGTGGAATGTAATTTACGGAAGCCATGTTGGTGCTGCTGTTGGCTGTTATTATCGACAAGCTCCTTCACAACCAGTTTTTCGGCAATTTTGGCGATGGGTGAGAGCAGACTGATCGGCCGGTACCCTGTAGCCGTGGATGGTGACTTTCCCGGCTTCGGCAGTGGAATAACACGAGCCACTTTCCAATTTCGGGGGTAAAGTACATGTACGAAGAACGATGTATTTATGACGTCAGCAAGAAGGGTGGTAGTAGTTCACTGGGCCAGTCTACTTCAGGACTGCTGGGCTCAAACTCGATCTGGCCCATCTCTATTGCCTTCGAGTTGCTAATCTCCTTTGTCACCTTCCTCGACCTTGTGCCAGGCGTGGGACTGCTCTCATCTACCATGTCCCATAGGTAAGTGGTAATTTATAGAGTTCCCGTACAGTTATTCTTATTCTGCTTCTGCTTTGGTTCTAAGTGATGAAAAAAATGCTTCCCAAGAGCATTTGCGGCCTCATTCCTTGATTTGAAGACTCCACCCTTCGAAATTCAATCGTGGAATTGTTGGCGGAGGTGAACTTTCCGGAGATCCTTTTTCAAGGCCTTCCACGTTACTGCTGCATCATTTCTGAAGTTCATGCTTTTCTTGGTGAACTTTTCCCACGTTTCCTTCTTTGTGCCTAGTCAAGGTCCCTTTCTGATTCCTCATCCATCCAGCTCAGCGATTTCTGGTCAAGAATGATCTCCAGCTCTTCTTTGCGTCCCTTTGTCCTTATCTTCTGCAATGTTTCCCTGGTGACATTGGGAAAGAAAGGTCTTTACGCGGCCTTCAGGGGATGGCGGCTTTCATAGCCTTCCGGATGGCTTCAGATAAGTTAGGCAGGCTCACTGATGTACATCGCCATTCCACGGAGAACCGGCCGCTTGGTGAAGTGCACGACCTCCCTGAACACGTGTCCCAGTCTGCAAGGCTTAAATTAAGATAAAGAAACGATGACGAAAACCAGTATAGGAGCAGAGATAGAGAGATCGATATTGACAAAGAACAGGAATGTGATCACTGGAAGGAGCTGGATGGATGTAGACGAAGGAGCAGGCATTGTTAGAGAGATTTTAGAAGAGACGAGGGAGATGTCTGGGCTAGGTGATCGGCCGTTGGCAGTGGAGAGAATCGGCTGGCCACATCGTTTAAGCATAACCAGATCGCACTCCTCCGCCCATTCTTCGACTTCTTTTCCTCTAGCTTGTCAGAAATCGAAGCCAGACGAGGCCGGAATGTGTGAGCATTGGGAAAGGTCGCCCGCGGGAAAGACAGTTGAGGGAGAGAGAGAGAGCGTATAGTCAAACAGCTGCTTGAGAAGTGGGATAGGGTTATATGTTAAATGGATGAGATGTGGCGGGAGGAATTTATATATTGTTAACAGAGTGGTGTTTTAGAGAGGTAGATGGATTGGGATGTACTCGGAGAATACCATCCTCTGGAAGTATTTGGAGATTAAGTTAGGGAGGGATGTGGGGAGTGAAAGAACAAAAGTAGAGACTCCGCCTCGCTTGAGAGATGACCTAGGAAATTATGATAAATGGGCTAGTACATAGCCCGGGACATGTTTGGATGCCAGAGAGGTAGCGAGAGGGAGAGAGTTTGGTTTCCTGATCCATGATAGCATCCGTTTGATGGAGTACGATGAAAGAGAGATAATTCAGAAAAGTTTAAAAGTGCGAAGGCCGTTGAGATTGGGTAAAATGTGTACAATAGATAGGGGGCGGTTAGGTCGACGAGGAATTAGGAATTACTGAGGCGGAGCACACCATACAACGAAAGCGACCTCACAGAACTGAGACCCGGAACAAGAGAAGTGCACTCCACCTTTGCCCCAAGCATCCAAAAATATTGGACGCTGGTCTCTATTCCAAGTGACATCTCTGTCGCATGTGGTACACGGGTACTTCTTTTTCTTCGCGGGTCCTGGATTTCTTCGACGCCTTAGGCCATTTGTAGAAGAATTACTCAGGAGAGCTGCAGCCAGACCAGCACCTCTCCCATGACAAAAACCCTCTACTCCCACGGAGTGTATTGACGCTCGGTTTCAATTCGGACCGGTGGTCTTCTTTTCCTCCACACTGACACGGCACGGAACGTACGGACATCTCGGCGACAGCTTGGTCCCGCCTAGAGCGAAAGGGTACTGTAGGTCGGGGGTAGAGCCGTAGATTTATGACCGTTACAGGTCTTGTGCTCAGCCCTCTGTCCTCTATTTACTATTTTACACTCACCTTTGTTTGCTAACTGTGAGTAGTGAATTCTACAAACACTTCTTGCAGTGCTACTCGCTTGGGCAAAAATGGCTTATCAGTTCTAGCTCCTATCATCTACTCACTTCGAGATGTCAAGAGATTCTTCAGAGGAGCCGAGTTAGTCTACCGATTCTTCGTCAGAGTCAGATGTATCTCGATAATGAGGAGGAGCTTCCAGACCAAGAAAGTCCCTCTAGTAAGTGTCAGTTTCTGGCTTTCCGGACTGTCAGGTCACTTCGTCCTATTCATCCTTTGATTTTTGCATACTGTGCTGCTTTTAATTATGTTGGTCATTCTAGTCTGCAAGGATTTCGCTTTACCCAAGTGAGGTGCAGCGAAGACGAAGAAAAAGGCGCGTGGTGCGAACCTTCATAAAGACAAAAAGATTCAAGGAGACTGAAGGACTCCATCAAAGCAGGATCAATAAATGCAAAAACAACAAGGATTTTACGAAAATTCTCACAGGTAGACTACAGGTTTCTCGTGTGATCTCGATCCTGTAATCGGACCTAATATTCCTTTCCTAGTGTTCGATGAGCTATGCAAAGGGCTTCTTCCATGAGAAGTCCAAAGAAACTGTGTTTGCTCGACAAAATATTTCCTCAGCCCCGGCTTTTTACATTAGGTAAATTTTCCGCACAAGCTTTTAATCTTAGTGTGTATGTCCAAAGCTGTGAGGATTTAAATGTCATATTTAGATACATAGTGGATTTGGAAGACTTTGTGACCTGGCTTTTGGGGAATACAATAAAGAAGCCAGAGAGTGTAGGTGTTATATTCTTGCTTCAGCACTATCTTCAGTTTCAGTTATCCCTTGTAAGTTTTCACGTTCCTGGGACTATGATCTGCTTTGAAAATTGCAGGCTGTTGTCAAGAAAGTGGGAACTTGAAGGCGTTGACCAATTTGAGGCAAAAGGTCAGAAGTATGCGAAAGAGTCTCGAGCAGAAGGCTCACCAGGAATATCGCATTACGTTCAAGCCCCGATCCGGCAGGGTATGCCAGAACTCCAGAGGATGAAGATGATGCAGTTCGTTATTAAAGAAAACAGTTCTTCAGTTACATGCATTTCATTGCTGCAGTATTCTCACTGAGGGATTCCTCCTTTAGGGGTGATGTAAAACTTTGTGTAAATGAGCTCAATGATATTGCTGCTCCTGCTGGAAAAGACAAGAAAGAGGGGTGCTGTGAGTGGAGTGAAAGCGAAGGTTAGATGAGTTTCTACTTTGATCTTTTTTGAAGGTCCTTTCTCGATGTTTTTGCTGCAATATCTGTACCATTTTCTCTGCAATGTTTTGTGGATGGATTTTTCTAGAGTGACTCAGGACGAGTGGTCCAGTGACACCGATACGAGCACATCTGGTGATGAAGCAGACTTTGGATCCAAGATGGGAGGCGTTGAGAAGACACTTCTTAAAGTTTGTTTCTGGCTGTCGAGGATTATAGCAGCTCTCTTTGAAGCCTTCGGAACCATTGCAGGTCGTATTAGTGCAATGCCGCGCAGCTGATGTGACGCCGCGGCCCATATGGCAAGAGATGTCTAGTTGGAACCATAATGCTGTCATCTCGATATTTCGAAGCCAGAGTTAGATGCAAAGAGTACTCCACCGAAGGCTTCAAACATGTTGTTTCATCAAACTCAAAACCATCAACAGCCGCGAGTGTAAAAGAAGGGTATCTGTAATGCATCTAAATCTCCAGTGGGGTGCTACATTGATGACTATTGATTGTTTGAATTTGAAAGGCTGTTAGAGCAATCAGCTTTTTCTAACTTTTCGATTCCGTTAGTGGTCAATGAAACTCTTGAAAATCGGCAATATTCGGTGGAATTGGTTACCGTGGTTAGTTGGAACGACTTTTCTCCATGTCCCGAATCAATAAACAACAACTTCAACAGATCAATCTGTGAAGTGACACTAAATCATGGAGATGCTGATGAGAACCAGCTATCGTCGATTGTAATGTTAATGCAAATGCAATAAGTTAAGGAAAGAGTTCCATGGGATGATGATGGTGGATCGACCGATACTAAGAAAGGAGAAAGAAAGCGTAAAACAAAGAAGATCAAAATAGATAATTCAAAGAGATTAGTTGACTTTATTTGATTTACAGGGAAAATGTGTGGCATTGATCAATCCTAATCTTTGAAAGAAAAATTGGGAGAATTCTGATTTCATCCTAATCTCTTCCCAGGCTGCGCTTTGACCTCTGTTGACGAAGACGATGCCACGAGGGTGGAGAAATGGACAGCCATCACCAAAAGAGAAAGCAGGTGCAGTTGTTCCGAACCGAAGCAGAGAAGTCACGCGTGAGGCAAGTTTGTGGGAGATGAGATTCACTCTTGTAGCAGTTGATTTCATTTATTTACTACAATTCCAGGCAATGATCAATAAACTGGACGGAAGTAATGGCATCACGTGACGCCTTGGAACGAACAGAAAGCAGCATGCAGTTCGTTTGTTGCAGGAGACTTGTACTGCAAGAATTGCCGAGGGAGGGGTCAGTACCAATTTTCATACAAAGTCCAGTCTTTTTTTCACTTTGATGCTTCCAGACTCTGCCATTACGTGGTTGTGCGCTGTGAATCTAATTCCCATCGTCTTAGAGCTTATCTCTACTGTCTGTTTTTTTTTTAGAAAAACTCTGGAGTTGGAATTTCCGTGAAGATTTTATTGTCTCATTATAATCTCATCACCTTTGTTTGAACTGGAACACGAGAAAATCCCAGTTGATTTTATGGAATATGCCAATTTCAACAAGTATAGTTTTTCTATGTTTTTTTCATAATAATTCGAGTCGTCCACTGATCTTCTTTTTCCAGAACCTCCTCGCGGTGACAGAATTGCTGGACACATACTTATCGCGCATCCAGAAGTGGAGGCTATCCGTCAAGTTCACTGAGGAGGAGGAAAACTTGAAGGTACTCTCGATTTATATCAGAACTTAGCCTTCACTCCAGAAGTGGAGGATCCACGACATATAAGTTGGGTCAATCTTTTTCAACTTTGTTCCTAATGAAAAGATTATTAAAGTATATCTGAAATTTCAGGACGATTCGGTCCCGTACAAGATCTCAAGGATTCTTTTCTTCGATGATGGATCCAGCGCTTGGACGCAATGAATTGACCAAGATTCTGCAGAACGGCTGACCGTCACTCCAACGACTATATTGAAAAAGTTTGTTTCTGTGTGTCCTGCGAACATGTCATATCACTACTTTCTTCTTCTTTGCAGCCCACGTCGAGGGCAGTACTGTCATAGAGATTGAGGAACTGGGCGATGACCAATAATGGATTCGTCCATAGGTCCATTGTGGTCAGCGTGAACTTGGTCTCTCCGGACAATTAAACAAATATGCCGTGTATCGATGGCCGTGGCATCCCACAGTCTGGGCAAACGTCCTTGATTTGCTGTCGTCTGTCAAATCTTGCTAACGTATGCTATAAGCAGAGTTGAGTGACCACAGCGCAGCGATGCCAGGGTGCATCTGGTCCCTCCCTTCCGAGTTGAGACTCGGATGTGCAGACCCCAGGGCGGCACCAATCCCACGTCATGGGATTTTGACCGCCGCCTCTTTCCAGAATGACACCGGTACGAACTATGTGCTCCTCGCGCAACCAGACCGGAGTCGTTCTTGCTGTGCATCAGCCATCTTTGCAGATTGACTTTGCTTGGAGCATCGGCGAATGGCTTGCTGATGCCTCTCTCTCTGACGGGGTTCAGCACTATCCATGAGGTGGTTGGGTTGCTTTATGATATTTATGAAAATTGTGGGGCCTGGAACAGTGCTCTTCTACTGGTAATAGGTCGTGCCGCCTTCGCATGCAAAGTGCTCGACTGGTGAACTTCCTTGCACATCCGGTAGCTA